>NCSK02000030.1:0-65612 GCA_002276475.2 Chlorociboria aeruginascens | reverse complement strand
ATNATNCAAANAANNCAAAAAAAAAAAANAAAAACANGAGAGGGGGNGGTTAATTCAGTCGTATATTAAAGTCTAAAGAGAAGGAGGGGTGGGCCCCTTAAATACCCAAGGGATGTCTCCCTGTGAATCCTAATGATTCACAGCTAGTTCCTATTGTACCCATAGCCGAAGTGGTCCCTTATGGGCCATAATATTATGCCCACACATTAAAAGTCTGGAAATCCGGAAGCCTTTTGAATCACGCAGTGTCTTGAGGCCCGTTTGATGACGAGGATGGTATCGCTTCCATTGGAGGTGTTGGTAACGACTCAGAGGATGGGGGAACTAGCGTACGTGTAAGAGAAGATGCATCAGCTTCCGAAGAAACCACGATGATAGGTGGAATTTGGCCACTGTGATGAGCTGGTGACGGGACTTCGAGCATATTCTGCCGCTGTCGAAGCCTAGGTCCGGTTGAACTGGTAGAGGAAGGGGAAGAAAGGTTTTGTTGCTCAAACGAGAGCCGTTTGGTGGGCCAAGTGCCAGAATGAGGCCTTCGAGGTGATCCTGTTCTGGGTGTCGTCGAGTGATTCGCGACACCAATTTCTGAAGCAACGCTTCCAGAGAAGCTACCTGGCCTTGAACGAGGTAATGGAGAAAGGCCCCCATCAGTATCTCTCGATTGGTCGTACTGCTTTCTGATTTGAGGCAGCGTACGACTCCGGTATTCCTCACCTGGAACCTCGGGGAAATTGAGTGCCTTTCCGTGCTTGAATTCAGAGTCATCAAATAAATCGTGCGCTGCGGTGCCAATATGGTTTCCAACCGCAATTAAAGCCTTAGCTACTTTACGTCTACCGCCCGCATCCCGCGTGGTGGACCGCATAAGCTGGTCATTCTCGGAGGTAGAGTGAGTGACAGTATGTGCCATTTGACTTATGGTTTCTCCGCCATCATTCAAAACGTTATGGCCAGTATTAGTAGCACCTAGAGTGATAACAGAGTGAGGGGATTCTGAAGATCGGCCTCTGCCTACTTCCTGCATCGAGCAATTGTGGTGGTGTGAGGAAGCATCTTGGATCGGTACCTCCTTCTCATCTGCTATAAAGAGAATATATAGCGACCCGAGTACAGCCAGTGAAGTCCCAACAATGGGAGCCCATTGACCTACGAAGGAAGAAGGTGAGTTAGCGATCGGGGGTAACTATACTCATGCGATAACCTACCAATGCTGGGTATTGGCTCAGTCTGATATCTAACTTGATAGCTGAAGAAGTTCCTCTCACCAATGACGAGAATGGCTAATACGGCAGCACCAAATACGGGAATCTCCACAGCACCTAGAAACGTTTTAATCATCGTGTTGACACCTTTCGTCCTCCCGTCAATAGCGCCATTTGTGCCCTCAATTGGCTCATCAACCCGGTCAACTTCATCTTCATTTCCAAATCGCGACTTCCAGTTGACCTCGAGGATCTTATTCAAAATGGACACGAGGGAGAGAATGGCAAGGACGGAACACGCTGCCGCAAGGAGTGCTGCAGTGCCAAAGGTAAACATATCTGGTGCGGGGATGACGTATATACTATTCGCTGAGCCCATTCTTAGAGGGGACGTGGCCCCTGCCCCGACAGAGCAGGTGAGATTACACGTTGCGTTCCCGTATGGAAACTGGTGCGGGCTGAGAGAGATCGGGTTGCCATAGTCATCATGGGTGCAATTGGATGTATTAATCCGGAAGAACTCGACTGTTAAGCTCAAAAATCCTTCAGAGGGTTAGTTAAAAGTAGGGATATAAAGGATTGCCCAGGCTGCTTACCAGCAAGAATCAGGCCGGTCCACAAGAAGATAGTGTTCCGACCTGGGTCATAGAAGTACGTCCGGGATAGCCTGACGGTCACAGGAGCTGCTAAAATGCCTATCGCGCACAACTGAAAAGCCCCGTAGACATCCAGATCGATCGCACCTAGAGTATGATGTTAATCGTGGGTCTTTGAGGGCAGGTGTACAGCATGAAGGACTTGATTTGGCCCTACCATTGATGTGAACTGCGGCGAGAACAATGCCGTGGAGCGCAGCCACTGCAGGAAAAATCAACGCTGCTGCCAAGCAGGCATTCCTAAGCCATTCTGTTTTCCTAGCAAAGACACAGGCTGCCACGAGAACATAATATCTATAAGGAACGACAAAGACGTCAGTTAGCCTGAAGTTACCATTGAGATTATAGATCCATAAATTGGGGGGGAGGGAGCTTACAGCACCCTGGACCCAGGGCCGTATTGGCCTGATACAGGCCACGCACACACGACCTGTAAAGCGTTACTCGTGACGGAGGTAACATTAAGTGCCGGCATCTCTTCTGCACCGGTCTCTAGTAACGTTGGGAAATAACATGAGAAATATAACTAGAGAATAAAGCAGTGGGGAGAAGAGGAGTCTAAAAACAATAATAAGGCTGTGGGGACAAGCGCTCGGTCTGGTATTCACATGGTGTCTAGGCAGCTGTGCCACTAATCAAATGTTTCAGGTACCGTCAGCACAGGAGGCATACGATCTATTAATTGGTCCTTGATCCACTACTTCTTAAATATTTAAATAAATCTTTTTTAAAGCTGCCTATTTTATAATGCATTTTTTGGCATGGAACTTTTTCTTTAAAAAATAAGCTATAGTTTCTAGGTTTGAAAAGACTCCAGGCAATGTAATTAATAAAATCTTATGCTTCTTAGCCCATGCAGGTATGCCTTTACTTTTATAAGCTAAATCTGCATTTTGACAAAAGGTAGTGTTACACTAGTATCAGCCGAGCTTTTGTCATCGGGACGTATCAGCAATAGATCAGCTTTACATTCCCACTTCAGTCTATGACTCTCACAATTAGGCTGGTTGTAAAGTATGCAGGCTTGCTTAAAATAAAGAATTTTAGTTTGGCTGCGTAATGCTATACCAGTTACTTTAAGAACGAGGAATTGGGGAATCAAAGTGCCTAATTCTTAAGAATAAGCGCTAGCAAAAATAAACTTTATAGCGCTAAAGGGATTTTTGATTGATCGCCCCCACCATGTCGTGTCCGGTTGTTGGCGTTTAAGGTTATCGTAAGTACTCGTAGCGATTGGATACGACGTTAGGCTCTTTGTTGACTGTACATCTAATAATAGCAGGTAAGGACCTTGTACTTTGTAAGGCGGTCTAGAATATATTTAATAAGATTTACTTCGTCCTCACCTATGTACGGAATCGGCGGGAACCTTACTACTTCAGCCAAGTATGAGGCTGTGCATTTGCCTCCGTCACCGCCTTCCTTTCCGCTCCTTCCTGGACATTAATAAGGTATTATTGATCATCATTGTTACTATTATCACGGTCCAACAAGTCCTCAACTTCACCTTACAGCCCAAAGATACGAAGGAGGTCGCAATACCATACCTTCCTGAGCTCCCATCCAAACCCTCTCTACTGTATACAGTACTACAGATATCTTCCAGATGAGCAGCTCTCCGCATCTGACTTTCTTCCTCTCCCTACCAATATTGGTACTATATCACCTTTCCGCCTTGTGAAGTGTGAAGGGTAAGAGATGGACACTGCTGATAGCCTTGATACCAGTCAAATCAAAACCTGGCGATCAATCATCACGCTGCTCGTTTTCATCATTACTAGTAAGTTCAAGACACTTGGACACCTACACCTATGTGGTTACCTAGTTAACCCTTTTACTTTCGCCCAGATATTATTGTCCTCTTCCCCTTTCATATCCCGATTTACGTCCCTCGACGACTTTGGAACGCTCTTCTAGATGCATTGAGTGTATTGCGAGTAATATCTCCAAGGAATTGCTCGCAACTTGATGACGAGAATGGCCGAGATTGCAGTCTCAAGCTCTTCGTACAATTTAACTTCCCCATGGATTTTATGACGGCCCCTTTGGTGGCGGATCTCTTCCTGCTTGAAATTTCAGCCATCGGGCGACAAGAAGTGCATGATGGCACAATCGGGGCCGACAGTATTTCCCCCATTGACATCATGGCCTTCTTTCTTACACTGGCATATATTGCTATCTCGATCGATGCCTCGGGTCTAATCAAATACTTAGCATTCAAGGTGCTGCAGAAATCGGGCTCGGTGGGGCATCGATTATTCTTCTACCTCTATGCCCTTTTCTTTGGCCTAGGCAGTTTCATTGGGAATGATCCCATCATCTTGTCCGGCACGGCCTTCCTCGCCTACATGACCAGAGTGTCAAGTAACATTATGCATCCAAGAGCCTGGATTCACTCCCAGTTCGCCGTGGCCAATATTGCCTCAGCTATTCTCGTCTCCTCAAACCCAACCAACCTAGTACTTGCCGGGGCGTTCGGGATTAAGTTCATCAACTACACCGCAAACATGATTGTTCCGGTTTTTGTCGCAGCCATCGTTCTGTTTCCATTCTTACTATATATTGTCTTTGCAGACGAGTCCCTCATTCCGATCTCGATCAAAATGCATGAGCTATCTGAGGAGGCGAAAGCTAAGAAGCCTGTAAATCCCAATATTCCCCACGCCCGAGGAACCGCTGCAGAAGAAGAGAATAATCTCGCGAATGGCCAACAAGGTGAACTTCTCTCGCTCGAGGAAATCATGAACCCTTTCTTGGACAAAGGAGGCGCAACATTCGGAGCCGTCATTATGACCACAACCTTGGTTACCCTCCTGGCGCTCAACGCTTCTAGTCAGTCTCAAGGCGAGCATCCTGTTTTCTGGGTGACCTTACCAGGTGCATTCGTCATGTTCTGCTGGGATGTCGCGTTTGGATGGCGAAATCGCCACGAGACTCGCGATATCGCTCGCAAGGGTCGAAAGGATGTTGAAGATGCCCAGGCCGCACGTGCGATTAGAGAGATGGAAGCCATGCGAGCAGCATCAGAGCAAGGGGAGCGAGATGTTATATCAGCCCACGAAGATACTTTAACTCGGAGACCGTCGCTGGAAGCTCAAAAGAACGGCCCGGGCGACGGTCTAACCCTTATTTTAACCCCTCCGCTTGAGCCGTCAGGTTCGACGTCTGCACAGAGACATGGTCAATTACAGAACGACCAAATATTGACAAGCTCGATAAGCACGCAAGAGAAGAAACAAAAATTGAACCGAGCAGACTCGCCTCCAGAAACATTGGGCGAGATATCGGGCAGAGAGCTGAACGAGAAAGGTCGGGAGCTGGATAAGGAAAGGCAAGCGTTCTCCGAGGAGGCCTCGCAAATGGTTTTGCTTCGACCACAACATGAACGGCCGACCCTCGTATCGCTCGTTTCGAACGTCTATACATGGTCGCAAGAAACTTTCCCTACCGTTACGGCGGTAGCAACTCACTTGCCTTTTGCCCTTGTGCCTTTTGCATTCTCTATGTTTGTTTTGGTGCAGGCTTTAGTTAGTAAGGGATGGGTTCAAGTGTTTGCATACGGGTGGGACAAATGGGTGAAAAGCACAGGAACTGTTGGCAGTGTTGGTGGAATGGGCTTCCTTTCTGTGGTCCTATGCAACGTGAGTTTCTACATTCTGATAAATGGCCAGGTAAATATTCAATGTCATGAGTTAACATATTACAGTTTGCCGGCACAAATATAGGGACGACTATCCTTCTTTCTCGAGTAATACAACACTGGCAAAAGATCCATGATCAAAACCTACTACCTATCAGTAATCGAACATTCTGGGGAACAGTATACAGCATGGCGCTAGGCGTCAACTTCGGTGCATTTGGCGCGGCTTTCAGCGCATCACTCGCCGGTCTCCTATGGCGAGACATCCTCGCCAGAAAACACATTCGCGTTTGGAGTCTTGACTTTGCGCGTGTGAATCTTCCTATTATTACTATTGCTATGGCCGTTGGCTGTTCCGTCCTCATTGGCGAGATATATATTATGAGGGACGATTCTCCTTACAATAAACATTTGTAGTAATAGCATTTGGGAAGCATCTACAACCCCTAGATGTCTCATGAGATACTGGCCTACTCAGATATTTGGCATGAATGCCGACGCAATGAGAGTGTCGAACAAGTTATAGCCCGCTTTCTAGGAACAAGTGTCCTAAAAGCTATGGCGAGTGCAGAAAGGGCCAACATACCGAGAATTAATCTCGGCATTCTTGGAAGAATAACAGATGTAAATCCCGTTCTATAATTGTATCATATGTATAAATATATCCATCACATTGAGTAAATACATCTTGAAATACTCTAAACGAACGAGAGCTTAACAAAGCTTCTGGAATGGACCGGATGAATTTAAATATCACACTATCTGGAATAACATAGCCAATATTTTCCGCGGTATTTCGCTGGCATGGTATTCTTGAACTATGACTATAGTTGCTACGCTTCCGGCAAGACATCAGTGCATACTTAGCAAATAATTGATATAAAAGGATAGCCTGCTGACCGTGAACCCATGAGGGGTTTTTGATGTTTTGTAAGAGTAGACTACCTGGTACCCTCTCAACCAACCACTGCCCCTGCCCCCTGTAGCTGCACATGATTCTTTTCATACGGATAGTCCTAGCATGAAAATGAGGTTGGAGGCCATTTCTTTGGCTGCTATGATAGGAAAGATGGAGCTGAAGGGAGAAAGAAAGGAAGAAAGAAAAGAAGAAAGAAAGGAAGAAAGAAAGGAAGAAAGAAAGGAAGAAAGAAAGGAAGAAAGAAAGGAAGAAAGGAAGGTGAGTTGGGAAAATGGGGATTGTGGGAGGGAAAGGGTTGGAATACTTGTTTTATTTTTTATTAAATTTTTTTGTGGAGGATTTTTGGTTTTGGAAGCATTTGATTCAATGTTAGATCATATTAAATCTACAAGTTAGATAGAAGCGATTTAGCAATAAAACACAGAAAAATCTCCTCGCAAATCGCTGTATCCAAATCCAAGCCGAGAAACAAAAGATTAAGGAATTCCCAACCCGCAGACATTCTGTGTTATTAGCACTTATTAGTTACAACTCAATAATCCCAAGACGCAGACTGGAAGAACAACTCACCCATCTCCGCTCTCTGAAATCCCTATATAATGCATTCCACATATTGCGATTCCCAAAGTCCTCCACGCCATCCCTCACCCCCGGCGCCGGCTGATTCTGCTCCACCTCCCACTCACTGATCTCCTCCCACGGTTTCGGCATCGGGTGGTCGCTAAAATGCACTAATTTCGCATTGTCCTTCACTTCCTGAGGATCCCATTTCTCACCACGATTCAGATACTCGCCATGGCTATCATCTGGCCGTCGGAATTCACCTGTGAGGAGGGCATAGTTTTTATGCGGTAGGACCACACAGCTAGGGCCAAAGAGTTTGTTGACGATTTCCATGTCGTAGGTCCCGAGCCCGGCTCTCTGGATGAGATTCTGGGCTTGGGAGAATGAGTGGGTGGAGGGTCGGAGGAGCATGAGGTGTGATGCAAGGGTTGGAGTTTCTAGCCAGTAGGCTCGGGGGAGCGCTGCGGGGGCGGGAGGGAGGAGGAATAGTTCATCTATTGGTTGGAGGAGAGTGGCATCGGAGTCAAGGACGATGAGGCGGTCGTATTGCGTGAGGTTGAGAGCCAGGAGTTTGGTGTAGGATTCTTTCCACTTTGCTATTCTATATGTGAGCATTAAGGTATCAAACAATGGATAGCAAACTTACCATAAGTCATCTCCTTGCTCAGTATTTTAACCCTCTCCAGTTTAGCACGATACTTGTTTTCAGCGAGGTCAAGCAACCCCTTGACAACGGTATCCTTCTCTCCAGTATCCCCCGTCGAAAACTCTCCCATATCAGGGATCAACATGACTCTCTGCGCTCTGCTGCCCAACCTTTCCAAACTCTCCAAAATCATCACCGCATTGCAAAGAAGGTCCTCGCGCGTGACATACGTAACATAAGCATATTTCTGCCAATCCAGCCCCTTAAACTCATCGCCCTCCTTCGATTCCACGACAGGAACAGTAGCCAGGGCGTTGGGATCCCACAAGCATTGCGCACCCCCTCCATACAACAATCCCCAACGTCCGAGCACTTCATACCTTCCATCACCTTTTCTCGGGAAAAAATACCAAATTAATATGATAAAGACAAGGCATGTGAGAAGACGGCGACCGCTCTTAGATCGTAAAATTTGGCTAAGAGTTGGTTTTGCTACGGGTTTGGAGTTGTAGGCTTCCGTGTCGAGGGGCATGAAGAACGGGGAGTTTTCAAGAAAGGTGGGGATTTCTCCATGCTGGATGCTGGATCTGCGGCGTTTTTGAGGGCCATATTTCGACATGATATTTATACAAACAGAAAATTAGAACATGAAATATATATGTATGTGTGTGTGTGTGTGTGAATCAAGTAATTCAAATTCAATGTGATGTGCGTGAATGTTTCAAAGCGCAATAGCAAGAGAGAAAAAGATCTATATGGCTGGACATTGAATCTGCTGTAGATAGGACATCGGGGATAGGTGTTGGCAGTGAGATACCGAGATACCTAGAGATACTATTAGTTTCCTTTGCTCATCATGGATGGAAGTCAGGGGCTGGATCAATACAATAAACACGTGATATAAAAAAGCCCCTATTCATCCGCAGTCTATGTGGGTGTGATGCTAAAAGTCAAACAAAAAACCCCAAAAGCTGCTCTTAATAAGCAGAACTAAGAACGGGTAGAGAGCAATAAATATGATAGATATTTGGCTCAAAAGATAGAAGTTGTAAAGGCCAGAATCGTCGTCGTTGGCGCGGTTAAATGCCGGCTTTTCATGATGACTAGAGACTACACGCACACGGCACGGGAACACATATGTACATACATTGATGATTTCATTCATTTAGTGCCTCTCTCTGTGTGCAATTCACTGGATCATTCTTCATCTGAAAAGGATCTCAAAAGGACGGTACAGTCTCCTCATGCCATCCGTTGAACTCGTGACTATACCCAAAGATTTACTCCCTTACCTCTACTCACCCGCCCAAACGATTGTGCCCCTTATCCACGCAATATTTCTTTTAGCATACAATTCCTAAATGGCTTTGTATCCTCAACCCGAAACTCAAGAAGACTTCAATTATATTCTCATATATGTGGAAAGAATAGAAACTTAGAATTGATAATGTTTCACAATTATGTTTCATACGAGATGTGAATATATGTTGGTATGTATTGATTGCTCAAACCTGCGGCCATGATCTATCAATCATAGTATTCCAAGCCGTCAGGATACTTAGAAAAATATCGATAAATGCTTATCAGAGAATAAACTTAAGTAGTACAACTTTTATACATTTAATCTATAAATCCGCGTCCACAAGTCCCCCATCATCTAACCCCACCACACTCTCCCCATCACCCCACGTCACCTTTCCTTTGCCTCCCTTCCTATTTCCGCCTTGGATCGTAATTGTATTCCCACCCTTACTCTGACCCGTACCTGTAGCTCCCTCATTATTCAGTACCGTAAATGGGGATACCAAGCTATCTTTTTTCCATCCTCCTTGCCCCGGTATTAACGCCTGAACAGTAATCGTATCCCCATCTGGCCCCGCAAAAAGATCTCTTCCCTCTCCGGAGCCAGGACTAATAGTAGTTGAACCCCTAAAATCTCTTATTTTCCCACCTTCGACATCTTCAGCACTCATGTCACTAACTACAAATTTCACATGGGTGGGCAACTCCGCATCAGCAGCAGGATAATAATGGCTTGTTTCTGCGGAATGAGGCGTGCGTGGGATTTGAGGGTGGAAGAGACTATCATAGTGACAACCTTGTGTTTGCCAGGCTGCGAGCAAAACTTCAACTTCTTGGCGTGTGTCTTCGACCACGTCGTCCATGTTTATGTCAATTTTGGCTACGCCAAAAGGATCTTCGTATGTTTGCGCTATGCCTTCGATGCCGTATCTGTTGGGGTCTAAGAGATTTGATTTGATTGGGGGTGGACTAAGAAAACTTACAAAGTGAAAGCTACAAATGCGACGAGCGGGACAGCCCACCAATCCATTTCTGATGCCATGGCGAAGGGGAGGATACAACAAAATAGAGCGAGGGTTTGTTTGTGGTGGATTCTTCATATGATTAGCTGATGGGAAAGGAGGTATGAGTGGAAAAGCTCACAAATGGGCAACAGGAATTGGGACAAGTCTGATGACTTCCATACTCCCATATGCCGAAGTCAATTTGTTCAACTCACCAAGCATTTGTGACGCTGCTGCGTTATGAAACCACTCACTGAACAGATATATTAGCTTTGAGGTCTCTGCTCCTCCAAAGTATGGGACTCACTTCCTAACGCCCACATTAATAAAATGCTCAACAAACGTAGCTAACTGCAACGTCAAACCCAAGCCTCGATGCTCATACCCCCTCAACCCCGGAGGCAATAAGTCTTTATACTCATGCGTTGTAGCCTCCTGACCGTCTGCGGTGAGACTCGTGCCTGGACTGAGCGCAACACCCCACTCTGCCCTCAAATGCGCTTTGATCGTATAAAGCATGGCAATCAAAATCTTGATCGTCTCGATAGTCTTATCCTCAAATTCTTTCGACAGAGGTTTTTCTCCAGAATCTTCACTCCCACTGTCGGCCACAGATCTTTCAGCGACAGATCTCGGGGTTCTTGTCCCGGTATTCCCATGGCGTCTGGAGAACATATTCAGCCCTTCTCTAGAGCCTAGGAAATCTATACCCGGGAGGGCAGGTGCAGGCACAAGAACGAGAATTTGGCGGGAGATGCAGCGGATCGAGGTGGTCACGGTATTTAAATGACATCTCCCGCCCCAGAAACGGGAGAAGGCCGTTTGGTTGCGGAACACGAGCATGAGACCTACGACTATGGATAGTGACGGTATCTAGTAGTTCTCTTAGCAATGTTTCTTCTTCCAGAAGGGAGTACCAGCTTACAATACTACTCGGAAGATTAAAATCAGAGTTTATATGTTGGTTTACGTAGACGACAAATGCGGTGATCAAGGCATGTAGCAAAACTGGGAAGAGAATTTCTGGAAGCCATCAGCCACAGCTATATATGCCTAGACTTACTAAACTCACTTCCATGAATTGAACCCTTCCAGAACCTTAGTACGAGAGGCCATCTATTGCGTTATCAGTTTGGGATCTTGCATGAAAGATGTGCAACACCAACGCGCACGTGATGCCACTCCACTCCACTCACCTGCGATCTTTTTTCCGGGAACTGTTGGCCAGCGGGTATGTCATTTGGCGTTTTCGTTCTTGCGCATCGAAGGGGAGGATGGAGCGGCTGCGTGCCATTTTTGGGATTGAAGATATGCTATAGGAGGGAGGTAAACGGGGATTGTTGAACAGAAGGGACAAAGGTCGAAATAAAGGTCGAAATGTTGGCATGCATACCTTAGGTAGGAAGGGAGGATCAAGCTCATGGCACCAGTCGTCATTGGGTTCTGCCAAGCGAGATGTCCGAGCAAGTGCTCCTTTTAAACAAACAAATAATGTCTTGGGATAATAAATAATAGTGGATATGTAGATTGTGCATTTCAAGACCAAAAGGTTGCAGGGGCTCCGAAGCAGGAAAAATTGGTTAGAACACTTATTATTTTGTTCTGAGATGAGATGCCTAGAAATACAACATGGACTTGTACCCTCAGGCCATTCGAATTATGCAACACCCGTCCTAAAAATCTCATGGCGTACTGTACAAAGCGCTCATTTTCTCTATATATGCTAGTTCCTTTGCCTGAGATCATCGATCCCATCTTTACAATGTTGGTTGCCCTGCTTGCGCACTAAGCTGTGCTCCAGCCGCAGCGGTAGTTGAGGATGCGAACATCTGCTTTTCGTATGTTAGCCCTATTCAATCCAATAACACCCAAATGGCCCCTTTCATGTATATGAACATACCTCGGATCCCGATTCCCTCATTTTCATCTCCTTTTCCATCTCCAGAATCTGTTGCTCCTCTGAGAATGCCAATGCCCACGGTACACCCAGCAATAAAGCACTCGTGCTTACAACCCAGAGTGTCTTTCCTCCAAACCATAATCCGGATTTGACCCAGCTGGCGGTTATGTCGACCTTGGCGGAGATGTATGATCGAGTGGAGGCAGGTACGATATCGCGAAGGGCAAGTATTCGATCGGCGAGGGTTTCCTCCTCGGGAATACTATCCTCATCATCGGTTGAGATCTCGGAGTCTGTGGAGATGGTTATTAGAATCGGTGGAATGTGGTGGATTGAGAAGGGATGAACCTGTGTCTGTGTAATAATCATCATCATCGGGTCCGACCTGTCTGTTCTCGAAAGATTCATCTTCGACTTCAACTAATTCGACCATTGTGTCTAGTCTTCAAATGCGAAAGGTAGTCTGGATGTTGAGAGGAGAAGATGCCAGTGGACGTTGTGGGTCAAGATGGGTGATATAAAGGTTCTGGACTTTGCAGTTGAAGAGGAGGAGCACTTGAAATATTTTGGGGATTAGCGCGTGGGCCAAAGCAGCTAACCGCATTCATGGCCGAGTCCCGGCTAGACCAGGCTGTACTTAATCTACCTACGGATTCTGAGCTCCGACTACCTATAGTTGGCTATTCTTCTTCTCTTTCTTTGTATCCAGAAAAAGATTTTCCCGTTATTCCTATTCTATTATCCTATCTAAAAGTCGGCGCAAAGTCGGCGCAGCTAAATTCGACATAGAGCCTGAATAGAAAATGGGCAATCATATTGGCGAGAGCATACTCTCCATATGATACGAATCGACGACATTGCTGACCTTTGGGAGTGCTCTGTCATATCTATGTTCCTTCCTTTCCGTCTGATATCGAATCTAACATGTGGCTATACGTGAAGGAAGTGCTTCCTCGCAATACAATAGGGCCGGAAAGCTCTTCACCGGAGTCTCTGGAGGCTGCAGTATCATTATTGGTATAAGGGGAACTCCACAGCAGACACTGCTCTGAGATCAAATCTGGGTTGTCACTTGTCTAGCAGTCACATTTCACTAGGTTATGCTATCGCAACACGCTTTGCAAAAGTCGCTTCAGTTCGAATCCTTGATTGAGACGAGCAGGCAACCTCAGTAAGACCTATAATTGCGAACATATTGTGGCCTCTTTTAGCAGATTTTAAGAAAACGGTTATGTAATACAATAAGCTCCTAGGTCTCGTCGGATCCATTAGTTTGGTACTGGTAGCCTCTACGCCTCTTAAGCATTCTATCTCCGGGCAAGAGTTCTACGAAGGGCACTCGTCGTCGGTAGAGCCGTGGGTAGCTGTGTTTACTATGACACTGTACAAAGTGGATGTCTCGCCTCCAGTAGAAATCTCTTCCGCTATGGATGAGCCGTAAGCTGCCTTTCGCAGGCGCCTTTTTAGAGAGAATGTGTTGATTAAAAGCTACTGTGCTACATGTAATATCATCAGTGAGGCCAGAAAGGGTAGGCTAAGTGATATCAGGCGGAAGCCTGGGGGGTCCCAAGTACCTGTCGTTTGTAAAGACAACCAATAATCCTGTAAATATAATAAGTACCAAAATGTTTCACAGCTTCAAGGGAACTTGACGGATTAGAATAGTTGCAAAGCTGCCGATTGGGTCTAAGCACCCGCTCTCTAGTAAAACCCCGCCTTACCAAAACTTCCGACGGCGTCAACCCCTCTATAATTGCCCTTTGGGGGGGTCCTATTGGCTCACTTCCTCCCGTCAGTGTCCAGTCGACAAGAGGGATCTGTGCGGAAGATTATGTACGGCTGGGGATAAAAACTGAGTAGCGGAGGTCAAAGCAGAAAAGGGTTTACGGTAACGTAGGTCAGATGCCCCGAGAATGTATGTAACGTACGTCGTGAAGGCGCATAAATAGGCGGATGGCAGAGCAGATTTCATGCATCGAAGCGTAGAAGGCGTGGGGGTGCCAGCTACAATTCGAGACGTACTGGGCTCCGCGGTCTCGGTTTCGATTTCGGCTTCAATTTCGATGTCGATTTTGACAGTATCAGAGACAACACTGAATCAGGAGCCTGGCGAGCAGTGAGCAGTGAGTGAGCTGTGAAGGATCGATGTAAATACCTCCCTTGTTCGATTAGCGGGAGCACGCTAACATCTTACTCGCCCAGGCCAAGGTGCATGCCGCCCCGACCCATCAGAATTATTATTTTCGAAGGAGCAGCAGAACAGCCAATAATTATTCATCTCGGCCTTGTACCGATTAACATTCCGCTATCGCGTTCTGCTCAATAGATTCTCATCCTCATCCTCCCCGTCGCCATCGAATCCATTGGCAGCAATCCGGGTTTGGAGGCTGCAGGCACCTGCACTCCCATATCATGCATCAGAACGACCCCTGAAGGAAGAGAAATTTGGACGAAATCCACAAGCGACCGTCAGCAACCTTATACGATTAGCATCACCTGGAGATGTCGCTGAATGGTTTGGATGATGTCAAGGTCAAAGAGGCCTACGATACTGCTGCCGCAGAACCTGGAGGATGGTAAGCGTCGAGTATACATTGTGCCGGCGAGGAAAACTGACGCATTCAGGTTCCTGCTGAAATACGCAACCAGAGACGAAGTAGAGTTATTGGGGAAAGGCACTGGCGGAATCTTGGAAATCCGCGGTGCGATTGCGAAGTATGAAGAACCGTCTCCGCTGTTTGGCTTCTTGCGATATAGGCGGAGGAATGTAGTCATCAAATATGTGCCCGACGACTGTTCGAGGCTCTTCCAAGGTAGGGTCCAAGAAAGACATATTTCGTGCCTGTGCTAAGCTTTAACAGTTCGTGTAACGGTTCATTTCAACGCAGTCGTGGAAAAGTTTTCCCCTCACGATACTATATTCTCTATAACGAACTCCAAAGAACTCCGGGATACTACGCTATCTGCTGCCTGCTCACTACACACTGCATCTGGATCCACATCTTCATCGACAAGTTCTTTGAGACGAAGGCGGCTGATGGAAATTGCAGAGGAGGAGGAAGATAATCGGACCAAGAGACAATCCACAGTCCAGGAAGAACGACCGCCGACAGCGAAAGCGCCTTCGGGGTCACCACCGGCTCTACCTACTGACCCTCTGGAAGCCTCTGTATCCTCTAACAAAGAGCCCAAAGGGCCTCTTTTCGAAACACCAAATTCTCCTACAAAGTCAATGGACGAGCCACGAAAATCTTCACAATCTCTCCGGCCTGATTTTTCAAGCTATTCGTCCTACGGCTCAAATGGAAAGCCAAAGGTGAAGCTCGGACCGCGACCTTCACTGGATGTTGGGGGGAGAAACCATACCTCTGCGACTTCACGCTACCGTCCAGTTTCCACACTTCCTTCGGGGTTGAAGATATTCCAAAAGGGATCTCGGCACGGTCGCGGAAATGTTAAGTCCCAAAACACAAGAGAGCAGCCAAGTATGACACTATCTCCTTTGGAGACAATGTCTCCTCCGTCGCATACAGTACTGTCTCGACCTCATACTAGCGGAGGACCATCAGAGAGCTCCAGTAGTCAACCACTAATTTCACCTACTTTTAATACGCACAAAAGACCTACAATAACGCCGGAGAAATTGCGATTAATGAAAGCAATTGAATTGCGAAAGAAACAAATGACTATCCCATCTACACCCGCACCACCTCTAATTGCGACTGACGCATCTGTGGACCCCGCTCCCTCGGACGAAGCTGCTGAGCGAGGTCCTCTGGGAGGAGCACAGGATACATTAGCTATGTTACAAGAGATGACAGAACGTGACGATTCTGCTATTGCATTTGATGCTAGCTCGACCTTACGAACAGACGAATCAGACGCCACAAGATCAGACTCTTACCCCGTCTCCCCAACGGTGCCATCTGAGAGAGCAGAATCAACGAAAGCATCATCAATCTCAGAATCCACTGATGAGACTGTCCAAGATGTCTCCAATTCGAAGGCAGTCATGACGGAATCGGAAGCTGTACGAGATGAAGAGACACCAGAGCCTTTAGTTACCGAGCATACGGAAGAAATTGAAATAACTTCCTCTGAAGTTGACGAAAAGATCTCCACTAACGTAGAAACCGAAAGTCTTAGCGAACCCCAAATTCCTGAAGTTGATAAGACTATTTCGACTAGCATGCAGTCTGGAACTGAATCCTTACCTGTAGGGTCTGAAGAGCTTGGACTTCTTGCGCCATTTACAGAAGTCCCAGCTGCAGAGCCTGAAATCGAGGCATTACCTCAGCTTCTACCGATCGCCTACAAGCCACCCCCAACACCAATTCGTACGAAACGCATTATCCCCAAGGACCAGGAAACTGTGTACGAGGAACCGACTAACATCACGAGTTCTGCTAATGACATTGCTAAAGCCGTCAAGGCTGATGAGAACGCTTTCGAAAGCCCTAGGTTGGAACTCGTGATCTCAAAGTTTTCTCAAGTGCCGGCACAAATAGCTCTAGAAAAGACTGTAACTCCTTCGCCACCATTATCGCCTACCAAGAGTCTAATTGACGAAAGAAGAATCCCCCGATCCAAGTTCAGCCTTCAGAATCTGAGGGCTACTGGTGATGGTCTTGCAACCCCGGACGAGCCACTCCCATCTCCTCTCAGCCCTAAGAGTCTAAATGCTATGACTTTTGGACAAAAGTCTCCAGTTGGGAGCACATTCTCCGATACGAGCAAGAGATCGTTTGCCGCAATAGAACAAGAAAATGAGAGATCCTCAAACTGGAGAAGGAAGCCAAAGGATGTTGTTGAGCCAATTCGTACGGATTTGGAAAAAGATAAAAGCGCTGCCAACTCAGATGCCAACTTTTCCTCGGACGATGAACTCCTGGACGAGCTTCAATCGGCAGTTTTACAGGACGCCTTGCCCATTTCCGTGTCTAAATCGTCAATGAGTCCTATGCCCAGTCCTAACAAGGAAGGCAACCGCTTCTCCCGTGCTTTCTCTAATCCTCTCCGCAAAGACAAGTCAGACTCCCAATTGCTTACTCCCCCGAATATGTCCAAAAAAGAGCCACTTCGATCTGTATCCGCTTCTGCCGCATATTTGAGTCGGATCAATCAACAGTCTGCCAATAAACCTATAGCTACAAAGGTCAATGTTGGCTCTGGTATCTCTCAACGAATCAAGGCTCTTGAAAAATTATCTAGCCTCTCGCCGGGAACAGCTTCGCCCGCTCCACCAGGTTCAAGCTCAGGGAGTTCACCAGCGTTCTTTTCCGTACGGAATGGTAATATCCAGCCTGGATCTAGATCTCCATCTATCGCAGAACGAGCATCTTCGTTAACACGAAATACACCTTCACCCTCAGTGTCTCGTGAGTCTTCACCCGAGGCATTTAAGATACGAGATCGATCAGAGTCTCTACAAAGGCGAATGAGTACCTTCGACCCTGATCCTGTCCCCACGATGCCATCTCACCACTCACGACCTGAGTCGGTTTCTGTCACCGCCAGAATTATCCGAGATCCAGAACAACCATTTCCACAGGTGCCTGAACTTGGGCAAAACCTTTTGGAGTACAAACCATTGGATCTCAAACAATCGCCTCTGGTTATTGATCATCAAAAGGCTACAACATCGAATGAGACAATTCAAGAAAGGAGGCTCTCAACCTCCTCGAAATCAAGTAAACAGGAGCGAAGATCATCTATTACAATCGTTAGGGACCTCATCAAAGACACTCGAAATTCTTTCTCTGAACGTCGTCGCTCTGGCCAGTTTGACCGGATATCTTCTCCGTCAATCAAATCGCCATCCCGCCCTCCTTCAACTCATGCATCTTCCGCTTTGCGAAGGCCTGTTTCTACAAGTAGTCGCGAACAAGATACCCTTTCACCACCTCCAACGGCTGGCTCCTCGTCTTCAAATAGCGAAGAGAAAGTAGAGAAAAAATCGAATAGAGCTAGCCGTATCATCCGCCGAATGTCATCTTCTCTTTCTGCCAGCCGCAAAAGTATCGCACATTCTATGTCTCCAACCGTTAGAGAGGAATTGGAACCTCCCTTTGGAACATCCGGTGCTTCCAGTCCATCTCAAGGCTCTATTGCACATACCCAGACTAATATTGGTGATGTCAATGTACAATTTCCCGATACTCTACTTTGGAAACGTCGATCTGTAATCTTGGATTCTAACGGCTTCTTGGTCCTTTCCCCGGCGTTGACAGCAAGCGGAAATGTCAAGGATAAGGCCAATGCAGGGGCTACAAGAAGATTTCATCTAAGCGATTTTAGGACGCCAGCAGTTCCAGATGTGGAAATGCAGGAATTGCCCAATAGCGTCGTGTTGGACTTTATGGAAGGTGGCGGGTTGCAGATTGCGTGTGAAGACAAGGCCGGCCAAGAAATGGTCTTGAGAGGTATGTCCAATCTCGTATTACTTGATGCTCTCTAATTTACAATCTATAGTCTTACAAGAAGCGCACCGCTCGCAGGCAGCATACGGACAATAATTCCCCACAACCACTTCGGAACAATTCTCATCTACATACCCATTATGTTTATTTCATCCGCTCATTTGGAGAACACTTGACGTCGTTTATGAAAAAGGAGGTTATTTTATTGCGGTCGAAAATACTTCAGATACCATCTTCGATACCGATCTGTTAGATTATTTGTAGTTTCAGCGTAGTCTGCATTGTATAAGTCGAGGTGTGGTGGTGTTCCATTGGATTGGGATGGATTATTTAAATTCGTGGCATTCGAGTATGGTTCTTAAATCCAAAACTCGCGAGAACGAAATTAGGAATATTGATATACTACCCCTTATTGTACCTATGTAACTGTATCTGTAGATGCTCTTAATCAGATATTATGTTGTGACGCAAGCACTTAATTAGTCACGTGTGGACGTGTTCCACCCATTTCTGCTTGTGATTTTTATTTCGCGCAACTTTGCGAGGTACTGCACAGGTCCACTGTCTCCCCAACTATCTCCAACTTCCTCCTATATTGTGGGACGCGTACGAATATGCCACCTCGCTCGATGCACTCTAATAGTCATCGAATACTCAAATAGCATAGTCAATTCGTTAAACCGGTGAGGCTTGTCCGCAATACACTGGAGTGCTACTTCAACTACGCCGCGCGTTCAACTTTTCTTCCCCTCCACCGATCTCCCACACATCAACCTCACGATGCCTTCCAATCTGCAGCGCAAGGCGGCACGTCGTAAAAAACAGACGCGTCTAACGTTCGATGTGGTCAATACTGGATCGAGCTCTGTGCAGACATCCTCTCCTGCGAAAGTACGAGACGAGCTTCCGGAGAAGAACGCGATGGCATCTAGCTCCCCGAAATACACGGAAGATGATGGTGATGACGATATTCTGTCCATCAGCAATTTTGATATCAAGGTCGAACCACAATCCACGCGCTCTACACGTTCCAGGATAGATGGGAAGTTGAATTTCAAAGCGCTGCCTACGCCTGCGAAATCTTCACAGTTGCCTTCTATTGTCAATGGATCCGATTGTAAGTTTATTCACCATTCTCTAAGAGCTGCGGGCCTGTTGAAGTTTAATATGGATATCTTATTATTTGATTTAACTATTTCCATAGTTGAGGCCGACGATCTAGAGGATCTGAGTATGTCCAAAATTCAGAGTTCACCAATCCCACATACATCAAAAAAACATAGCAGGGGCATCAGTACGTTTGATGGATTATACAGTTCGTCTGATGGTTCTTCTCCCGAAGAAGTCCAAACTTCATCGAAGAAGAAGAAGAAGAATAAGGGGAAAGCTGTGACGCCGAAGAAATCTTCAAAAGAGGCTAGAAGTGGTAGCGGAAGTGGTGATGGCGCTGCACTCAAAAGCTCAAGCCGCAGAAATAACTTCATAACTAGAAGAAGTAATAATACCATTCCTATTCGGAACTCCGCCCCAGCATCATCTTCGGGAAACGAATTTGATGGTTATGAGGATATTGTCCCCGAAAATCCATCAACTTCCAAAAGTACCCCTGCGAAACCCACTTCAGCTCGAAGCTTTTTAAGAGGGGGGACCAACTATAATGCACCGCTTCCAAAGAACTTCACTTCGACTAGGACATCGAAAGTAGCTGGCGCGTCAAAATTATTTTCATCAACAAGACATCGACCAGAGAAGTCTGTTACTCTATCTGACAGCGATGGTAGCCCGGCCTTACCTACTCATCCTCGTAGTGGACCTGGAAATTCCAAGGAGCGTGCTATATCTCTTGACGAAGACTCTGATAGCCTCCCACCAATTGCAAGTTCTCAGAGACGTCGAGGAAAACCTGTAATCGTGGATGATGAAGACAGTGATGAGATTTCATTGACCAGCAAATCACGCAGGACGAAGAAGTCCAAGGAGAGTTCTGTTTCGAAGGATGAGGATTCTGACACTATCGTTATTGACTCTCCATTTAATGCTCTCGATGATGATAGTGAGGATCCAATCAGTTCTCCTCTGAAGCGACGCAGACCTATGGTTGAGGAAGAAGATTCTTCTGATCTTGAAGTATCTCCATCGAAACGTACTCGAAGAGCTGTACCGGAAGATGATTCAGGGGGTAGTGATCTTCCATCTCCAAGCCAGATTTCATCTAAGAGAGGCACTAGAAACAAAGGCAAAGGAAAATCTGTCCGAACTCCTGTGCGACATACCAGACAACGAATTGTGCGTAAGCACCGGACCAAAAAGGAGAAGATGATGGAACTTCTCAAACGCAAACGTGCTGGCGAGAATATTGATCAAGTTACCACTTCTGAGGATTCCGATGAAGGAGGTGGAGCTGCACTTTATGACAACAAGGATGAAGCTTTGTCAAACTTTGAGGACGAGTCGGAAATCGATGAGGTGAAAGAGAAACCTAGGCGCAAGCAAGCTTCAAGGAATGGAGAAGACCACTATGACTCAGATTTTGTGATCGACGATGACGATGAACTTATCGGTGTTCCACATCATGCTCTTTCTGAAATCCCTCTGAAATTTACGCACAGGGCTAATAAACCTCTAAAGGAGCATTTCAAAGACGCTGTCGAATGGATGGTTCACAACAAGATCAATCCAGCCTTCCCCCGGAACGATCCTATTTACAAACAGGCCTTTTTAAAACTAGATTTCAAATACAATGCATACGCAAGCAGCAAGTTCGTTTCGACACAGTGGACCTCAGGCTTCACCAGAGCCATCTACGCTCGTCCGAATGTGTTGATTGATAGTATCGATAGCGCCGAAGCATTTTCTATTCGAGGCGTCATGAAGTGCGATGTTTGTAATCATCAAAAACACATACCTACTTTTGCAATTAAATTCCAGGGCAAGGCTTATCATAAGGATACTTTGGAGGAGATTGATCAAGGTAGTGACGATAGTGATAATTCGGATTCAGATGCACAGAGCATAGACAGCAAGGGACATGATATCCCTCCTGAGGATGAAGTTTGGTTCGCTGGAAGGTAAGTTAACTTCTCTCCTCAAACTTCGTTACTTACATTCCCTAGTGTCTGTAAGAAAAACGCCGATCAAGCGCATACACTCATTCACTGGAAATACGCACTCAATGTTTGGGTCGTCGACACTCTCGAATCAGATGGTTATCTCAAACCTGAGAAATTGGCGGAGAGAGAGAAGATGAAAGCGAAGCAGAGGAAAGAATATGCTAATCGTGTTGTGGATCAGTGGGAGGCGGACAGGGTTATTAAGAAGCTGTACACGGATTTCAAGAATACGTTAGAAACGGCGATGGAGGATAAGATGAGGTGGCGTTGAGTGTGCGGAAAGGTGGGAGAGTGGGAAGAAATTGGAAGGAGCTAAAGTGTGAATTTGAATTTGAATTTGGATTTGGGAGTTACAGGGATCTCAATTCTCAATATGAGGTAGGGGAATTGGGAGTTTAGTAGTTGAAATGGCGATACTTGATTTGCAAGTTTGGTCTGGAGTTCAAGGGATGAGATGACGATTCACGAATTACGAAGGGTTCTCTTACAAATAGAGATACGTTGATTATATCACTAGTTTCATAGGATGAAGCAGTCATTACATATGATTTCCCTTACTCTATCGTTTATTGCCTGGCAGGCTCAACAATCAACAATGAAAGATAAATGCATTATTTCCAGATAAAACCATTAACTCCTAAAATATCAACCCTGGCTCCTCCAAAAACAAACCAAAACAAAACGCCGATTCCAAATCAAAACCCAATGTTAAAGCCAATAAATTCCAAAACAACGGGCAACTTCTATAAAAAATAAAAAATAAAAATTGCTAAGATAAGAGCACCATGTGACTCAAATTCATGGCCATTACCTTAAAAAGAATTTACTTTTTCTTCCTCTGTTCTTTGAAGTATCTAACATGTTGTCCTGGATTATCGAATAGCTTTCCACAATGTTAGCGCCTACAAATTGTTGAATCGGAATGGTTTCCTTCGCCTCTATTGTTCGGCGCAATACTTTTCGACTAGGTGCAATACTAATTTAGGAAAGGCAGAAGTAGATCCATTGAATATCTCTGATGAGCTTGAGACTAGGTAGTCGAGAACAAGAAAGTGAATGAATGAGTGAGTTTACAATAGTTTCTGGGTATATAAACGTTGCCTGAAACTCGACTCGACACTTTAATCTTTCAAGGAAAACGCCGACATGGTTCCAGGAAACCAGCCAGTTGGTACAGTTATGAAGAGGAGATACGTATATCCTTTTGATTTTGCAAATTGGGAGGATTGTTGAGCTAGAAAGAACTTTTCAATTCTTGAAGAGTGACGTTTCGCTGTTATAATGGACTCGAATTGGATTGGCAACAGTATCGGATACTGTTGCCAATCCAATTCGCAATTCCTAACTTCTTTCCGGGTATGTGGGAGAGAATGTATTAGGAGAAAGAGGAGGAAATATGGGAAATATATGGTTATCTATATACGAAGGAATAGCTTTTCGAGCTTATTGATCTAAAAATCTAGATCTTTGGAATGTTGGAGGGGAGTTTCTGGGTTTAAATAGTGAGGGGGGTCTCGATCTTATGGTGAGTCGATGAGCAAAAATAAGCAATAACGCAGCTGAAGAAGTAGATAATGAACTAATGCTGGTGAATAATTTCCAAATTAGGGAGTCAGGGTGCGGTATACGAAGTATATAAATACTACTTGAACATATTTCACTGAGCAGGGACAAAGCGAAAAATCCGGCTTCTTCCAAAGCAAAAGCGTTGGCTGTATAAAACTAGTCGTGAAATGTCATATGTTATTATTTTGAAAAGGGCTAGGATAATGTCTGGATTAATTGTTGCCGATCTTATTATTGCTGTCAATGTTTTGAAAATGCTCATTTGCTTCTCTAGCTTTTACATTAGAACCTTTCGAAGCGTTTTTACCATTCAACACAAGACCAAATGATTCAGTTTAATAATTCTATTTTTGGGGCCTCTTTCGCCGATGTGGTGCAGACTGCTTAATATAAATTTCTGAAGGGAAAGCACATGAGAAAATAGAAGTTTATTATTGATCAAAGGATTATGTCCAAGAACCATGGCATTGTCCAATCACATAATCAATCCTTGAGGGCACTTCCAGTAAGAATATAGTAAGAACTACTAGCTTCTGCCCATGCGGATTCCATTGGTGATATAGCTTCTCTCCAATGGCAGAGATGTATTGTTCTTGGAAGGGAAAGGGTAATCTTTTGTGGAGCACGCGACAAGAGTTGAAGAAAGAGAAAAAAACATGGCAACTGGTATGTCTTTCTTGTTTTTGAGGCTGCGTTACCGTACTATGTATAGTCGTTTATCAACGAAAGCAATTGACTTTCAGGATTTACACACCTCTTAGAGATATCGTGGTAATTGGTCCTTGCGCTGTGCCGAAGCTTGGAGATCTCCACAGGGATTAGGTCCGGGATGATGTCCAGGATCAACAATGCCATTACATCATAGATGCTAATTGCCAAATGCGATGGACACGACCTGTCATCCCCCATCGCCATTACCACCACCCGTCTGCGAGAGGCACTTCGGTGCTGGGGGGCCATAAACAGACAGCCACGTCCCTTCGCGCCCTGGGCCTGATCGAGTCGTTCCGATCAGATATAAAGTCGAGGCAACTTTACAGAAACCGGCGAGCCAAGCTACCAGACACACAGACACATCTCCGGAGCAGCATGACGCATGACGCTCGTCCCGTTCAGCCACAGAACAACCTCCTCCCCAGCTTTGTCTTCCCGAAAACAGAGAAGCGAGGCATGTGGACGCGATCGTGATTGGCTGCGGCCGGCCCATGGTGACGTCGACGACAACACGGCGCCACAGCTGGTGGACGATCGAGAACGACGCAAGGACGGGCAGAGAAGGCACGAGAGGTGGCTGGCCGAATCACAGCAAGGAGAAGCTGCCGTAAACGTCACACCAACTGCTGGACCGACTCGCTAAGCGCAACCGTAATTAAATCAAGGTGAGGTGAGGTTGAGGTGAGGGCTAGGCCTACGCGGAGGAGTACTTGTACATTCACAACCCGTCGCTCTCTTCTCCCTTCATACACATAATAATACGCACAACAACACCGCAACACCACCGCAACACCGCAACCCTTTAACCCTCCAACCCCCTAATATACTGCAAATCACCTGTCTCCTTTTCTGCTGTCTTCTGTGATACCCCTTCCACCTCATCTCATCTCTTCTCTTCTCTTCTCTTCATCATGTCTGCCAGCGTCAACAGACCGACCAACATCAAGCAAAAGGAGGAAGATGTCAATCGCAAACTCCAGTTTTACGGCATTGCCACGGGTGAGTATCCCGCCGTCGGTGGACTATGCGCGCGTTCTAACAATCATATCCTACAGCCTTCCAGAATGGCAAGGTTCCATCGGTATGAACCCCCCCCTCCTCCCCAGTGCATCTGCGTACCGTGTCCAGTTACTCACCGGCATACAGAACGAGCAGATTGACATTGCGCTCAACAGCTTCCTCAAGATCAACGCCATCACAAATCCATCCACCAAGCTTTCGGCCGAGGGCCAAGGATTGGTCAAGGATTTCCGCGATGTAGTGGAGCAAGCAAAATACCTTCTCCTCACCAAGAACGAGGGAAATATTCTCCAGGATTTCATCTGGCAGTCCCAGCACATTGATGGTGCCAATGCGACTCTTCCCGGTGCTCCAGTCGATGGTGAGACGGCCAGACAACACGGCAACCAAGCATTGGAAGGCCTCCGAACCCTGGGCACGCTTGTTATCACCAATGGGCAATTTCGCAAGCTCTGTAAGCATAGCATATCTGCAAGGTTCGTGGCCAAATAACTAATCAATGACCGACCTAGTAAACGATGCAACTATTCTCCTCCGCGATATGGCTGGTGATGCCGCCACCAAGGCTGCCAGCAAGGTTTCTCCCGGTCAGGATCAATTGGCACAAATCGACCATCCAGCAGATGATAATGTGTGGCACGATACCCCCGATATATCTACCGGCAACATCAAGGGCCAGCTCAGGTCGGCTGTGAGCAAGAATACCTCCCTTGATAAGGAGAACGTGAAGGCAGCTGCTGGTGATGCTAGCCATGCAGCCAGTGGTTCTCGTGATCCAGGCGATACTGCAAAGCTTGCTCAATCTCAAGGTACTTCTGAAGTTGATGCTCAAGCGGGCCTTCGTGCCGGAGCTTCAAGTTTGAAGCAGCAAGTTTCTGAAAATACGTCAGACGACACGAAGGATAAGGCTCGTGAAGTTAAGGATACTACTCAACAACGTACCAAGAACTATCTTTCCAGCAAGATGCCCGAGGAGCGCCGCGATCAAACCATCTGGCGTTTGAAGAAGATGGTTGTTGAAATTCAAGGTCATCCTGATTGTAAGTGATGAATGCGCGATAAATGACCTTTATGCTTACATCCTATAGACCAACAAGCTATCACTACTCTTCTCGAACTGGCTGAGACTTACGGTGGTCATGCTAATACTCTCACCCAGAATGGCACTGGCACGGTCAAAGGTGCTCACGAGGACAGTGCATTGAAAGCTGCCGAAGTTGACCTGAAGGTATTTGATTCTATGATTCCTCAACCTGCTCATCATGCTGACCGATAGCAAGACACTCATTGAACGGTTCGCCAACAATACCTCTACCGATGATCTCTGGGATTCTATCAACACTATCTACCGCGATGCTGACCAAGATCCCGAATTGAAGAATTGGTTCAAGCAAGTCGACAAGTACATTCGAAAGTGCCTCAAGGAGCAGGGATATATCATGGAAGACACCGCAAATGATGAATGGAACCGTCTCTACGACAAGGGAAACTATCTTCTCCGTGACCGTTATCGCGGCCACACCGATCGTATTCTGGATGAAATCAAGTTCATCGGTGATCAATTTGACAAGGATCCGTTGAATAAGAAGTTTGGACAATCTTGCCAGAAGCTTTTCAACGATCTTGGAAATGACCAAAATGGAAAGCCAACTTTCAAGCCTCATTTGGTCAAGGATCTCACCGAAGTAATCCTTCCTAGTATCTTTGAAAGCGTCCGTTACGTTCCGGTCCCCAGAATTGAGTACGCTGACCCGATGATCGATGCTGTCATTGAGAACTTGGTCATCGAGAGCGACAATCTGATGCCTAACATCTTTGAATTTGCCAATGGTATGTAATATGATCTCGTCTAATCTCATCGCTAATCATCGTTCACGTTGTAGACAATTTCTGGCGATTCGGTCGTAAGTCAGTGGCCAACAAGAACAAGAATTCTGCTACTATTTCCGTTTCTGGGGTTCAAATGGATTTGAGAGATGTCTCATACTATGTCAACAAGAAGCAGGGATTCCCATCTATCAAGGATCAAGGTGTTGCCGACATCTTTTTGGGCGGTACCGGTCTCAGCTTCAAGATCAAGATGTCCACTGTCGATAAATCCGACAAGCAGAACTTCTTCAAAGTTGACAAAGTTGATGTTGATGTCAAAAACTTTAACATTAAGCTCAAGAAATCAGGTCATAAGGCCTTGTTTGGTCTCTTCAAACCTTTGATGCTGAAGGTTATGCGACCCGCTCTTCAGAAAGTTTTGGAGAAGATTATCAAGGAGAAGGTTCATGAGCTCGATGGTCTCCTCTACAAGATCAAGCTTGAGGCCGACAGAGCATCTCAGGAGGTGAGTCAATATTAACCACTTAAAAGACCTTGCTAACAGTTTCAGGTTGCCAACGACCCTGAAAATGCACCCAATGTCTATAGTCGATATGTCAGTGCTGCCCAAAAGCAGTTTATGCAAGGCAAGAAGAAGGCCGAAGATGTTACTGCTGACAAGAAAGTCAACGTGGCTATAACTCAACATGATTCCATCTTCCCCAATATTCATCTACCGGGTGGTATCTCTTCCAAGGCAACTGAGTACAAAGAGCTCGCAATGAAGGGCCAGAAATGGGAGTCCCCAATCTTCAAGTTGGGTTCGGCATCAACCTCAAACGATATTCCCAAAGTCGGTAGTGTCACCCGAAAGAGTCCAGTTGCCAACGGTTCCAATAATCATGTTACCAATGGTCATGTTTCCAATGGAACTGTGACCGCCAATCAACCTGCGTTCAGTACTCAAGTCGATAATGCCTTCGGTACTGAAAAGCGAGGAACTCAAGAGGGTACTACATTAGGTCCTTCTAATCCCGTTCTTACTGGAAGCGCCTAAGTGCCCGATAGCACATTCATTTCCTTGCTTTCAATGAGGGGATGTTCTTGATGATACCACTGTCGCGAATACCAATTGCATACCAGGGAAGGGGTAAAAATACGCTTGGAGGCCAAATTTTTTTTTTTAGTTTTCATTGCGCCTTTGCACTTATGGTGTAGATGATCTGGTTTTCAATTTCGTATGCCACGGCTACGAAGAGTGGGGGGAGAATATTCGTTTTGATGAGAGCGACGACGTTTCTTATTATTGCGTAATAATAGGTAGTGGCAATAATGAAATACCTCCAACATACTGATTCGGGTCTTGTATGATTGAAATTAATCTCTATTGAAATGTAACTAAACATCTACCATTCTTCCAGTTGCTCTACCACATCTCCCACAAACGCCGCACTTCAAGGTATTTTATGCCAAGAGAATTCACAGCATCTCAACAGTAGGTAACTCATAAAGCCTTGAGGCGACTTTCCGAAAAGCTTAAGGTTACCTCCTAGTCCCATCCCGGTGGCAGCGGAGTAAATAGTTATTAGATTTTCTCCGAAATGGACTCTAATATAAACGAGGGGCATGAGAATATATATTTTGGCGCTTGAGTTAATATATCTTACTTGTGGCATCTAGTGAAAGCATACCTAGGTTGTCAGATTTCTGGTTTGGGGTACTGGGAGCAGCCAACCTCCGAGGAAGTCAGCGTTACGTTTTACAGGGAACAAGACAACAGGCCAGCGATTATACTAACACATATAAGGAATGTCTATAGGTTCATAGTCCATGGCTAGCAGCTTAAGGCTGTTATACTGTAGCGTAGCCTACATGCCATGTCGGTTCTCTACAGTAGCACGGCCTTCATATATAGGGGGGAAACGTAACAATTATTGAAGCTATTTCTATATTTCATATTCAAATCCATATTACATACTCAACATTCCAATTCACATCCCAGCCCACTCCCCCATATTCCATATTTTATTATTTCCACTTTTTAAATACGAAAATGAAGATTTACAACTCATCACAATAATAAAGGAAATAAACTTATTTTTTAAGAGAACTAGTTATATTACTAATGGGGGATGTGCCTATTTGGTTGCACTATAGTGTTAAGGATACGGAAGATCTGGCCAATGAAGAAAAGTCAGGAGATTAAATTACGATAGACATGGAGCTCAGCGCCAGAGTACAAGAACTCGAACAGCAAACTGTAGATTTCAAGGATGAGCTCCAGCAAAAGGAGGCTGAATCAGAGAGCTGTAAAGATGCGGGTTCCGTGATAGCCTCAAGAGACCTACTCAACCTTGACGAAGACGAGTCAGGGAGCGTAGACAAGGGACCAGATGGATGCCGATACTCGTGCCATTCTTTAGTCCCCATGCATCTAGGGATTAAAATAAAGAGAAGTGCCTTGAATCAAGATCTGGCGAGGACGTTATAGAAAAAGGATACTCACAAATAGAGGGATGATAAGAGACGAGTATGGATAGTGAAGTGTTGAGATGACGAAGATAGAATAAAGGCCTGTTGTCAGTAAAGAGATTTCTTTTTGCTATCCCAGGAGATCGAAGGAGTGTGTTTTTAAAGACCCTGACAGATATTTACATATGTATATATATATGCAATAGCTGTATACCAAATTCTCTTTTGCTTAGTTATGACACTGCCCAGTGATCTTGTACTAGGGGACCAACCTAATCATTGAGCCCAAACCTTTAGCCCAAGCCTTTAGTCTAAATTCCTTCAAATAATCCGCCCCTTACATCCATGTTGCTGAATGCATCTATCATCCTATCGTACATCATATCATTATCGCCGAACGTTCCTAATTAGAAAGGGGACAATTTGGAGCTCACGAACCAACTGTTTCAACTCTCAAACTGTGATGCAAACTCCGACAATATCCTCAAAACCGGTTTTGTCTATTTCTCTTGTTCACACTGTCGCTATAATTAGCAGATTGTCCGAGTGGAGATTTTATTGTTTGCTAGTTAGATAGAAATGTTTTACCGACGCTACTAGGAAAGTATAAACCTAGGTAGGTATGTACTTACCAGTATGAACATATTTGCCTTATGGAGCCCAATTAAACCTTGGCTAAGAGCGTTCACAACAAGGGTCTGCTAGAAGATACCGTTCTGGATTTCCTGCAAAGTTCGCAGACTCATGCCTAGAGGCGTTATAACAAAAATATAATGACCTTTAGCACCCAGTATTTCCGTTCTCTTAATTGAAGTTAGAAATATTTAGCAGATATAACGGTTGGAATTGAAAGAAAGCAAAAGCATACTTGAAATTATGGCATAACCAGACTATCGAGCTTACACTGTAGCCTAGCTTAGCAACTACTTAGTAGCAATCATTACTACTTAATAACCGCGCTGATGCGCATAGGATAATAGTCGGCACGATTGTAAAAGGGCAGTTGCTCCTCCTCCACCATTTGAGATTGGTCGAGTACCTCAAACCCGCTGGACAGGAACTCGCGAGGCGGCAGCACCGTCACCGGGCTGGAATATTTTTGTGAGGCCATGGCCGGCCGATTTGATTTGCAGCGCAAGCAGGTGCAAGGATATTGTCTTGTTCTTTGCTGCCTTTTTCTTGCCCAACTTGCCAACTTGGGATGGTGGTTTCTCGCGACTGCAAGTAAAAGGGGGTGAAACTTTCAAACTTCCAAAATACCAAAAAAGGTTTACCATAAACCTGAGATAAGAAGTTCTCCATATCTCCCAGCTGGATAGATCGAAATTCCAATAGTACAGAATTCCAAGAATGGTTGGTAAGCATGGGAGCCTATCCTGAGACCAGAAGCCCATTACGGGCCCCGGAAACCATCCTGGCTCCCCTGAATTCTTTTCGTCAGAAGTTAATACTCTCGACTGCCTCGCAAGCGCGGATGAGCGTGCCCTGGGCGAGACGGGTGAGCGGAGATGAGGTGGTGGTAAAGCGAGCACAATAAAGGTTGGTAAGGATAAGTGAGGTTGAGGCAAACACCGAAAGGTAAAGCGAAATGAGCAAAGCGGCGTGTTGAATGGCTTGGCACACGCACCGAGGGAGGGATAGGACGGTAAAACTAAGCCTTACCAATGTTTTGAAAAACTTAATTTTTGCTGTCAATTTTACATTGGTTGCCAATTCTTCTACTTGTTACTCTGGTGCCCATCTCTTTCCACTTTTCATTGCAACTTTCAGTTTTTTATTGTTACTTGACTTCAAAATTTTCCTGTACAATCTAGCTTAACATGCCCCTCAACATCCTGGCTGTTTAATTCTTCATGGTGTTTAGTTATATTTTTCTTTCTCCGACTCAGGGATGATTTAAATACTCACGTGAGATCACGTGGCGATCTATGGGTTGCTCTACCTAACCTGCCCTGTACTTTTTGATCGTGCAGTATACGAGAGTTTTGTAATAAATAAAGTTTCTTCTGAGAATTCAGACTTTTTGTTTTAAAAAAAAAAGAAGAAAACAATCATTTCTCAACCATCCATACATTGAAGGCATTCCCAATCATACACAATTGTAAACCAGTTTTGATTGCAATCAATCCTAATTACAATAAATCTCAATTGCATTGTTCTTATATATGATCTATACCCGAATATAACGACAATTAAATGCAGAGGGCAATTTGGACTTATTTTAATAGTCTAGGGGCAACTGGATAGCGAAAATTATCACGGGGGCAATCCGGCCTTTAACTTTAACTGTATAATACCCCCATAAAATGAAACCGCGAATGTTGGGGTGGTTTGAAATAAGTAAAAGTTAATATGGACAATATATTGCCAATGTCTGAGACTTCTGACATCCAGAATGAGAATGCGATTGAGCTTAAAAATATGCCCCCTTGAAGTAATACAATGCAATTACTCTATAAAGGAAAACAATAAAACATAAAATTGAGTCGCTTACATTTAATAATCCCATATACGGGAACTAAGCAAGAACTCGCACTCAAGTAGTCTCATCTTCTTCCCCTTCTGCGTTCTACCTTTTGAAGCCAAGTACCTCCTCCTTTATCTTTTGTCATCACATCACCTCATTTCAAGCTAAGCAGCATAACCCATAAAAGGCGATAAGATCCCATTTCATTTAATTCTTATTTCGTACTCTCAGAACCCCAAAAAGCAAGTGAAAAAGAGAGGAATCAATACAAGTATCCATGCCATCATCATGCCTGCATGCGTTGATTTCAGTGTAGCTATTCTTTCCATCCCCCTCCATACGTATCAAATCAAACCACCAAAGAGCAAAAAACATTATTGAAGAACCCCTTCCGGTAACTTCAGATTCATTCTCGTCTCCTGACTCGTGGAATTCGCACCCTCTAAATCCATCTCTGGCGTATCGCCCTCCACCAGTCCAGGTTCCTCCTCTACTACTTTCTCCATACTAACTCGTTTACTCTCTTCATCTTCTGGTTTTATAGGATCGTGGCCTTTACCGCTATTGCTTCCACTGATACCAATAGCTGAATGGCCATGTTCATTAGCTTTGCGTTTTGCGTCCCCTACAATCTTGTCTACTTCGCTGATCTTGCCGGCGTTGGAGACATCGCCTTCGACACCGATGGCGGCAGAGGGTTCTTTGGCGGTAGAGAGGAGCGCATTTTTGTTAAAGCGAATTATCATACAGGAAAGGTTGTCGGTGCTGAAGCGAGCAAGGGCGTGATCGACAAGGGTTTTAGAAGCAGAGGTGGGGTCTTGGTTGTTACGGACGAGATCAACGGCTTCTTGATCAGAGCAGACATCCCATAGCTATTAATATTAGTAAGGTTTCTAAAGAAAGTGGAGTTAGACTTACTCCGTCGCAAGCAAGAATAATGAATTCATCGAGATCCGGCTGAATTACTGTCTCTGTCGTATATGGATGACCTGTCACCAAATCTTTCATATATGCATCACCCAATGCTCGAGTGACAGCCAAAACACCATTAACACGGTTATTGAGAATCAAACCTCCAGCATTTTGAACACGCTTCCCTTCATTCTCATCGCTACCTTTATGATCATATGACAACCTCAAAGCCTTGCCACTCCGACACAAGACAATCCTTGCATCTCCGACATTGGCAGTGTACAAAACACGTTGCCTCGAGGCGTGCGTTCTAAGTTTAGCATGTGTAGCTTCATTGTTGGCTGGTGCCGAAGCAGCAACAGAAGCAACTGGAGCAACTGGATTTGGTTGTGGAGATGAGGTTTTGCTCAGATCAACTCCACTGTCTCCAGATTTCTCGTCGCCCTTGGAAGCATCCTCCGCGGCCTTTACAGCAGCTGCAGCGGCGGGTGCAATGGCTGTAGATCCGGTAGCTGATTGTGAGTTTGGTATCCTGTCCTCCCATCGAAGCACCGCTGTAACTGCGGTGCAGCCACTATTCTTCAGCGGAAGTTTCTCGAGCTGAGAATCAACAGCGGTGAAGGTTTGGTCGAGGAGTTCTGGAATAGGTGTATTTGGATTTTTTCGTATCATCTCTTCCAATATGATATGAAGCTTCTTCCCACACCAATCTGCAGCAAATGTTCCGGCATGCCCATCAAATATAGCAAAGTAGCCATTGTCTGTTTCAAGAATATCAGAAGTAGATGAAGTAGTGAGTGCAAGACTAGGTGTTGATTCTATCTGTCCAAGTTCTTCAGTAGACTTTTGCGACTTCTGACTTTCAGCGAGGGAATCGGATCCTAAGGCCGGGGCTGGAGTATGTAGAAAGTTGTATAGAAACGCATGGGTATCTTCCATAGTTCGGCGACATTTCTTGTTCCTATCCTCCCAAACCCCTACCCTGAAAGTAGATCGGGGACCAGGATGGGACTCGCCAGCAGAATTATTTTGTTGACCCTGGGGCACACTCAATGCGGGATCAAGTTTTCCAAGTTTTTGTAACGGGGTCTGAGTCGCAGCTTCAGCACTGCGCATAAACCCAGCCGAGTTAGGATTTGGGCTGAAAGATAATGAATTCTTTGCGCTGGCAAGAAGAGAACTGGCTTTGCCGCTTACTCCACTACTTCTCCGCTTCTTCTCCCCTCCATTGTCTGCTGGTCTGTTTGGTGGACTGTTACCGCTGCGCTTCTCTCCGCTTGTAGTATCTTCGCTTGCTCTCATAGTGCTCGCATCGTCGTTTGATGCGGCCAAGGATTCAGGGTTTTGCTCCGTGGTTAAGGCTGGATCCGATTCCGACTCTTTGGGAGATCCAGAGCTGCCAAACATCCTGTTGAGCAGGCCTCCCTGGGAGGAAAAGCTCCTCCTCTTACTTCCTGCCACTTTGTTGATTTAGTTTGCAAGTCTCGTAAGGAGACGTGAGATGTTGGAGATGTCGAGGCCGGCAGTCTTCAAGGGTGTGATGTAATTTGCGGACTGAAATTCGAAGGTTGTAGAGATCTGCAATGTGACTGTGGAACACGGTCTTATGGATGAATTTGTTGCGTGACTCAGGACAAATCGTTGCTTGGTGAAGTATGGTTGGAGAGACGGTGGTGATGTGTGTTGATCCGACCTGCGCGAGTTAGCTTGGATTCCACTGAATGACGACAATAGGGTATTGGTAATGCTGTTCACTATCGCAATGCCTCGATTTGCAGCGATCGCAGAGAGACGGACTCACCACGGTAGATGCAGTGCCTGCGTAAAAGGGAAGGATGACAGCAAGTCTCTCTACATAGAAGTATGTCTACGGCCCTGTCTATGGTGGAAGGCTCGTTGCACTGTGTTGCCGGCAGACCGGGAAACGGCAGCAGGTACGATCTTTATTATGCGGCACTGGTGAATGCGTATCCTCAGGGCAAACTCTACAAAGAGAGCAAATTGGTCGCGGAAGCAGGAGAAGAGTCTCGATGGTGGTGCGCGGTCGTGGAGTTAAGGGCAGTTACAATACACACGCACAGCGGAGGTAAAGATGATAATCGCGGGGATCGCTACTACGGTACACTACACAATCAATCTGGATGCGTCCGATGACAGGGATCAAGGCCCTGTAGGCTAACTACCCCCTCTCCTGGGAGGAGATGGCAAAGCTGGGGGTGGGGGAGGCGTTCTTGAGGATGAGTCCACGGCAATATATGCCAGGTCATATAGGGACCCAGCTTACGCCATGACCGTTCGATCTTTCAATGGACACGACGAGTCCATACAGACAATCACTTCATAGATTATTGAGCTATTGAGCTGAAGACACTCTGATGCAGTGGCTCAGGCTGCATTGCTTTTAGCATTGTGGGGATCGTACCAGGCACAAGGGGTCGCTTGGAAGGACAGTCGACTCAGTGGCGATGATGTAGTCAGAGCCCAAGGGAGAAATCGGTTGCTGATCCGATAGCTTAAACTATTTTGAGCAGGCTATCCACAGACCACAGGGCCCGCCGCTATTGAGATGACAAGGCCGATTCCCACCAAGCACCAAGTCTATCTCGACAAACAGACAGCTCATATGCTATTCAACAACGCCAGTAACTCCTGGTATCCCATTCACCTTCTTAGACTATCAAGCCTGGCTTGAAGGTCACTATCGCCAGGATCAGCACCACCTGCGCCCACTGCTTGAGCAACCTTTCCTTCGGCCACGGCATTACTCTGGAGGCCTGATGGTGTCTCACCCATCTGTGAACATATTAGGATCCAACTACGGACTCGAGAAGAAGCAAACTTACAGCTGTCTTCAGGTCGATTCCAATCTCCTCCAATACCTGCTCCACAACCTCTTCTCCTTCAGCTTCATCCTCCAGGCCCGTAACATCGTCGATAGCATCATCCATCATCTCTTGTCTCTGGTCCATAATATCATTTTCTCTCTCGAATTCCATAGCGATCCTTTGGAGAGCCGGTAGATTCATACTTCGATTCATACTACCCAGAACGCCTGTGGCACCCTTCATAGCTTGCATCATTTGTTCATTTGTTCGTACAGTCTTTCAAAATTAGCATAGCTTACCTGACCGGCTTCCAAATGCATACCTGTATCCGCAAAGAAATAGCCTGTAACTGTGTCCTCATAGAATAGAATTTCTCGATGTATCGCCGAGTTCGAACCAGATCCTTGGCCTGGACCTTACAAGGTCCCATCTGTCCCGCTTTCGCACTCTTCTTAATGTCTTGGATTAACTTCTTCTCCTGATTTTCTAACTTTACTCTCTCGCGATCCAGCTCTCGTTGTGCCTTCTCAAGGGATCGTTGATGTTTACGGAGACGCTCTGCAGGCGTCATGCGCTTCCCGAATGCCCATTCAACGATCTATAGATGTATTAGAGTAAGAACAGAAAAGGCGAAATACCGAGTAACTCACATTCATAACTGCTTGTTCTTCGGATTTGTGGAGTTCTGGGTTTGTTTCTGATTTAAGAATACTGTAAAGCGTATTCCTCGTCATCGCTATCGTTTCACAAGGCTTCAATGTTAGGCCTAATTAGTCAGGCATAAAATACATAGTCACATGACTAGGAATATCTACGAAAGATTCACCCGTAGAATCCTAAAGGAGATGTAAAATGGTAAGAAATAGGAGGTCTCTGAATAATGTAATTGTAAGCTTAAGTTTTATGGAGACAAAAGACGGTCATCGAACTCCCTTCTATTCCATTCAATTCGTCGTTGTAGAGTAAATTGATAATTCACGCTAACATGGTCGCGGAATTTCGCCTCCGGAATATCTTCAGTTCTGAGCATCAACATTTCAGCACCTGCTCGCCACACGGTCCAAAACACAACATAATGAGTCAAGAATATTCAAAAGGCAAGGGGAAGCCCCCAAGGGCTGATCCATCTGATACGAACGATCAAAGAACCTCTGCGGGTCCATCAAACCGCCGTCAATACGTTACTGTTGGGACAGGGTCAGCATCGGAAAGTGCTGCTAGACTTCAAGCTATTTTGGAAAATGATTCAGGGTATGGTGGAAGTGTTGCTGGTGACAGCTTCAATGGTGTATCGGGATGGAATCCGGCTTTGACTGCGGACAGTCCTACTCCAGCCCACTCACCTATGCCTTGGGGGACAACGAATGATGCAGCAGATAACGAGAGAAGAGTACAGGCCAGCGCAATACATCAACTCTGGTATAATCAACATCGGTCTTCTCTTGGAAAATGTATAAATCAGGTGGTCGCTACATTGAAGGAATTACAGGACATGAATGCGAAATGGCCCGCACATTATCCCTCCGTTCAACGCGCCGAACCATCAATACCGCAGAGACAAGATCCCAGACCTAGGTTGGCACATACACAATCTACTGTGCCAGGTGGTTTATCAGCGCCTCGCCCAGGAATGAGTCGCCGCGCTCAGACTTCAATAGGAGAGGATACTACAGAGGTGGAGTCGAGCAGAAACGGCGAAGACAGACAAAAAGCTATCGAACCGAGATTGGTCACGCCACAAATCGCCCAAGAGTTTTCGATATTGAAACTGGATTTGAAGTTAGGGGCTCTTCATCAGACTGAGCTTGTACATTCATTAGAGAAGAATTCGATTGCGTCCCTGTTAGATGGAAAAATCCGAACGAGTATACAGCACCTTCAGTTACTTCGAGAACGGATAGAGGACTCTTCAAGCAAAGTTTTGGTCACAGGGGATTTGAACACCGGAAAGTCGACATTCTGCAATGCCCTTTTACGGAGAAAGATTTTACCAGAGGACCAACAACCATGTACGAGTATCTTCTGTGAGGTGCTGGATGCGAGAGAAAATGGGGGGCTAGAAGAGGTCCATGCTATTCACAAGGATGTGGTCTACAATAGGCATGATGAGAGCACATATGATGTGTTTACTCTACATGATTTGGAGAAGATTGTCACTGACAATGATACCTATACCCAGTGTAAAGTCTATATCAAGGATGTCCGGGCAATTGACGAATCGCTGCTCAACAATGGAGTCGTGGATATCTCGATTATTGATGCTCCTGGTCTTAACTCGGATACTACGAAGACGACCGCAGTTTTCGCTCGACAAGAGGAGATTGACGTAGTGGTTTTCGTTGTTTCGGCAGCAAATCATTTCACGCAGACTGCGAAGGAGTTTATTTGGGCTGCGGCGGCTGAAAAAGCTTACATTTTTATTGTGGTCAACGGCTATGACAACATAAAGGACAAGGAACGGTGTCAGAAGATGATATTAGAGCAAATTGCTGGTTTAAGTCCAAGAACGTCCAAAGAATCAGCAGATCTTGTTCATTTCGTTTCAAGTAATGCTATTCCAGCCGCACCGCCAGGACCTGGTGGGCCAGGAGGCAGTGGTAGCTCAAGTGGAGGTGGAGGCGATGGACCTGATTTTGATGATGAATCGGACCCGAAAGGAAAAGGCAAGGGAAAGGATAAGGAGAAGATCCGGGATTTCGAAGCTCTTGAACAATCATTACGACGATTTGTTTTAGAAAAGCGTGCGAGATCTAAATTAGCTCCTGCAAAGACCTATCTTCTTAACGTCCTTAGTGACGTCCACACTCTCGCCACGGTCAACGTCGAAGTCGCACAATCAGAACTTGATCGTGTTACCAAAGAGCTTGATGATCTAGAGCCAGTTCTTAAAGCGTCACAAAAAGCGAAGTCAGAAGTAAGTGACGACATCGATCGCACCATTGACAATACCTGCACAGAAATCTACGACCATACGCGCTCCTCCCTTACAACCGCAATCGCCCAAGCTGCAGAGCAAGATCTCGGTGTGCCCTATCCCGGCTTCTTCAATGCGTTCCAATATGCTGAAGAGATCAAAGAAGCCATCCTGTCACAAATCTCCGCCTCGGTATCCTCATGTGAAGAACACGCCCGCCGTAAAACGGTCGAAGGTGTAAGCAGTATCAAGCAACTCGGCATCTTACATCTTGGAGATGAATACACAGACCTCAGTTTCAGGAGTGATGTCATGTTTCGACGCAAACGCGATATTCTAGCTAAACAAATTGATATTGAAACCGAACTCCTGGATTTCTTCGATTGGCCGACTTTAATGCAGAAACAGGAGAAGATAGCTGGAACGGGAATGGCTATGACAGTTGCTACGGTCGTGGGAGGACGAATGATCGGTGGTCTGGGCTGGATTGATGGTGCGTTAAGTGCGGTGAAAGTTATAGGTCATCAAAACCTCCGCCGTTTGATAATCCCCGGTACTATCGCCGCTGGTATGTCCCCCTCCCTTACTCTTTTTCTTCCCTCCTAACAACACACCAGCAATTGCAGCAACAGCATACATCCTCTCCCAAATCCCCTCCTCCCTCCCGCGGCGCCTCTCGACCAAAATCTCCACCCAACTCCAAACCATAGACTACATCCATATCAACAGCGATCGGATCTCCACGTCGGTCCGAAAGGTCCTCCGCTTCCCTGCCGATAACCTCCGCGTCGGCTTACAACGCAGCGTCGAGAAACTCGGTTCCAAGAAAGAAGAAACCCAGAAAACGAGAGAGGAGAGCTATATCGCGCGCAAATACTTTGGGAATTTGGTTAGAGATAGCAATGAGATTCGAGGCAGGGTTGAGGGCGTAGATCTCGAGGGCCCGGCGCCTGGAGTAGCGGGGGGATTTGACGCTTGATCCCCTTCCAGCTTTCTCTTCACCTTGTTCTTCTCTCTTCCACTCCCACCCCTCGATTTCCTCACCACCTACCGAGATTGTAATACACCAATTCTAATCCTCCTTCCTCATCCCCTTTCCATTTCACTCTCAAGACATCACATTACACCCTCTCGGCGTTCCGGGTCAGCTGTACTACTATATTAGTGGCACCACATGAAGAAAACAATGAGCAACGGCTGGCGGGCTGGATGGATGGATAAATAACAGCGGAAGAACTTTTGGTATTTTTTTTCTCCTTCCTCCCCTTGACGCCTCCCCTTAGATAGATACATAGCAGGGTGAAATTGAAATAGCGGTAGATAATGGAAAATGGAAAATGGAAACCACCATACCCTTCTGATTCGACGTAATCCAATTTAATTTTGTTTTTATGTATTGTACCATAGTGTATTCATTCCACTATATATATATATATATGTATATATATCCCATTTATCTATTTTACCTACTACCAACGACCAACTACCAACTACCTACCTATGATATATGTGTATGGTATGATAGACAGGTAAGTTTAGTATATATCCACCCTAGCCCGTCACATCCAATCACATTACATTTCATTCATCTCATCCCATCCAAAATTTCATTTCAATTTTTTGCATAAAACACATTGATACTTCATAAACATACTTCCTTCCGGCCTCATTCGTTACCCACCCATACACATCATATATGTCCTCATAACCCAGCCTCGTGATATGTCCTCCCAAAATCCCCCGAAAATCTCATATGAACAATTTAATCTCCTCCATCATTGCAATCCGCAATCCACAAAGCTCGAGTATCTGTCGCCTCTCCCTTTCCCCTTCACATCACCCACCCACCACCTCCCTTCAAAAATCAATGCCGCCCCCTAACAGGACTAGTAGCGAACCTAATCCCACGACTTTTAACCGGCGGCGGGACACGCGGTGTATCGTCATCATCTGAATCCTCCTCCTCCAGCCTCACACCCAGCGCCGCTTCTCTTCTTTTCCTCTCCGCAGCCGTCTCACTTTCTTCTTCTCCCGTGACTTTGCTAGGCTTCGGCGGACTTCTACCTCTGGAAGAAGTTTCCATCTGCGGATCGATCCTTGATGGATTTCTGTCCCGCGTTCTTGAAGTTGGATCTCCGCGTTGAGCTGGCGTTACGTCCTCTACGCCTTTTAAAGCTTGTTCCCTTCTTCTTCTCTCAGCTGCCGTTTCCGTCATTTCAGAATTTGAGGCTTTCTTAGCAGGCGATATTGAACTGGAACTAGAGCTTTCCGACTCCCTTGAACTCTTCACATATGCAGGTTTCGGTTTCGCGGGCGCGGGTGATGCAGTCGAATCTACATCCACACCTTTCTTTTTTGCCATTTCCGCTCCGATAGTTTTAGCGATAGCCGCTCCAGATGCGGCCTGTATATCCTTGGAGAAAAGCCTATTACTGCCCGGACTATTCTTATCTGCGTCTCTCTTGGCTATGGCTTTCATCGAAGGCGGGGCATCACTCTGTTCGACAATCTCACTACGAGCTTTAGGATCAAGACTTTGGATTTCCCGGAGGAAATCTTCCTTAGTGAGCCTACGGCCCGCACCACCGATCGTGAATCGGATTCGTCGATCGTCTTCAGAATCCGAGTCTTCGGCTGCGGGGCGTTTAGATGTTCCTTCTCCAGCGTCATTTTTGCCGCTGAATCCCCAGTTTCCCATTCGGATACCTTGGCGAACATTTGAGTTAATGGGCTGTTCATTAGGGGGACTAAATTTCGACTCTGCGGACGAGGCATCCGGCTTTTTGCCGCCGAGACCAGTCCAAGTTCCCACTCGACTTATCCCTTGACGGACGGGGCCTTCCTCTCCGGTCTCCTTGGGAGGTCTGACGACGTTTTGGTTAGGTGGAAGTTGGTAGGTTTTTACCACTTCGCCATCTTCGTCTTCTACAATAATCTGAAGATATGTTAGTAGGTAGCAATGCAAATGGAATAAACATCTTACCGTATTACCATATTGGTAAGCCAATGCTGGACCATGTGTCTTATGAGTTTGCTTCCCACTAGGTCTGAGCTCACCCCCATGAGGATCTTCATCCTTATGTCTCCACACACCTAGCTTCTTCCTCAAATTCTTGTAGCCAAGTTTCTCCTTCTCTACCTCTTCATAGGAATCATCTTCAGGATTCCTTGTGCGATGTTCTTTAGGATGAATTTCCTGGATATTTGTGACGTCTCCGTCTTCGTTTTCCATAATAACATCATCCCCCTCAACATAAATTTCCCTCTCGTACGGATGACGTTCGGCATCGGATTTATGTTGATCACCTCTATCATCGTCCCTATGCATAATCTCTTCCATCTCAGGGTCATGTTGGACTTCTCCAAGCTCACCCTCATGCTTCTCCTCGTCATCATCTTTCCCTGTATGCTCCATCTTTGGTGAGTCACCCGTCGTCAAAGTTTCAGACGTCTGTTCGCTGAGGTGTGCGCTTTGACTCCTTCGTTGAGGAAAGATTGCAGATTCACTAATAGGACCACCAGGACCAAGTCCATCATCCCACCGTTTCTTTCGTCTTCTTGGGATAAGAGACGAAGCCCGACTGCCTTGTCGACTCGGATTGTCTTCTTCCCTTTGACGTCGGAGAAAGTGTCCAGGCAATCCGATAGGAGGTAGAGTTCCAGGAGGTAGATCCTCCAACTTCACGTCTTCTGCATCGGTCTCGGACCCTATAGTTTTCGCTTGAGATCTTGAGACAGATGTAATACGAGGTAATCTATTGATCCAACCAGGACCATCCTCGTGGGCGGTTGTATATGACATTGTCAGAGTTAAGGTATTGATATGCTTTCCCAGCGTGAAAACGGCGATGGAAGATCCATGTACAAGAATAGAGGAAATGACCAGAAAAGTGGTGATAGGCCAAATAACCGCTATGAGCAGCGCATTCCCGTCGAAGCTTTCTCCCTCTGGAATTGTTGCCAATGGGGTAGCGCCGCCTGTTTCCAACGCGGCTCTAGCAAGAATGGCAACAAAAATTGCACCAACCCCAATGGGACCAAAATGTCCAGCAAACAAGGCCTCACGCCATGTTTTGATATCTGGTATCAGCGGCTTCAGAGCCAGCATGATTGGTATTCGGCGGAATAGGATAACAAAGATCGCTAACACAACAAGTCTCCATGGAGTGAGGTAGATGGCAGCATTGTTGTACTGTTCCCACGGAATGACTGTACCTAGGTAGACAAAGTACGCCAAATTGAGCAACAAATCAATCACATTGGAAACATGAGACTCTTCGGTCTTCTGAGTGAACCAACCATCGTTTGAGAAGCCAACGCCCGCTGAAAATCCGACAAGCAAGTCATCCACTCCAATGATACTACCAGAGCCGGCACAGAAGAGAGCCAAGACAAAGTAGAATACGAGGAAGCTCTCTCTATCCACCAAATCATGCTTTTCAGCCCATTTGATACCATGCCTGCCGATGTAACCAATACAAAATCCATATATCGCACCGAACACACACTCGTACAGAATGGTGATCACAATCCAATGGAAGGTCGTTTGTCCGGCGGCTAGAGAATACTCGATCAAGTACAAGGCCAGATAAATGAAAGGAAAAGCCATGCCATCGTTACAGCCAGACTCGGCCGACAAGACATCTCTCAAATGTTTTGGCACCCTCTTCGCAAACTTCCCCTTCCCTACCACGGAACTGGCCAATACTGGATCCGTGGCGGTCACACAAGCCGCAACACAGAGACTAGATAACCAATTGAGGTTAGGGATCATCCACCAAACAAATAAACTCGTTATCAACCATCCAAAGGTCATGACGGGTATCAACAAGAACACCACACTCCGCCAGTGCTTCTCCATATAATACTTCGGCAGTTCGACGCCGACGGCAAAACATTGGACGACGAGGACGATCCGAGAAAATTCGAGCGTGATCTGATCGGTATTTCCCCATGTCAGAGGATTGATGAGATTCGCAGCGTGCGGACCGAAGATCACGCCGCAGATGGTGGCCACGGTCGCCTCTCCGATATACAGCCTCTCCTTGATGAAGGACGAACACAGCATGAAGAGGGAGGTGAAGCCCCCGAGGATGATGTAGACCAGATGCGGCCGATTGATGGCGAGGTGATCCCACGCCATGGCCAGTTTTGAATCGCGAGTCCACCAAGTTCGTCTATGCGACGAGTCTGATTGACCTTCGACTTCTCGAGGTCGTCGCGACGCGAAGAATTGCGTTGCTGCGAGGAAGGGGCAAACCAGGCACCCGCCCAACCTATCTGGTCCCTCTTGCCCAGTCCCCAGTCGGTCGATTCGCTCAAGAGGATTGCGTGGTGTCGCAGCATTCAGACGTGGTCCGCCCAGTCGCCGGTCCTGCACAGCTTAGAAACAAGTTGTTCTCCCCCGTCAATCACTGAGTGCCCCACGTTGAATAGATCCGTTCAAGATGCGTATCTGGAGAGGGGGCAATCGATGGTCAAGGTCACAAACGTATGCCGAGGAGGTGGAGAGGTTTTCAACCTCTAGAAGGGAGGTCGGCGCAGAAAGATTGGCCCCGAGGTTTGGAGCTTGTCGTGCTGATTGGGCCCGCGCTTGGATTTTCGCTCCCGGCTAGGGCACCAAGACCTTCTTGGCGGGTTGTAGGACCGCGATATATGGAAGCCAAGGAGTTGCGGGTGGGTGAAGGAGGCGGCGTGGAGCTGTTGGGGGAAGAGATGCAAGAGATGCAGAGGTTACGGGGGGAGGCGGGAAGGGGGGAAGGGGGGAATAAAACCAAGAGAGAGAAGTGCGGTGGTCAGGGGGAGTTTCTCACATAAAGCCCACGTCTTCGTATGCAACGTAAGGTACAATATCTCGGCTGCGGGAGCGGCGATGAACGCCTGCGTGTACACGCTGAAGAGGCCGGAGGTACCGTAGGCTGGGGTGGGGATTGGAGCGCGAGAATCGGCGAGTACGCAGCTTGCGTTTGCGTTTGAGCGGGGTTGCGGGGTGGGGAAGAGGGGATAGAGGAGAGGGAGGGGGAGGGATGGAGTTGTGGGGAGGAAAAGGAGGAAGAAGATGATGGTGATGATTAAGGTAGGAGGAGGAGGGAGGGGATGGCAGATACGTGGATGGAGATGCATTATCTATATAGTAAGGGTTAGGAGTTAGGTGGTAGGGAGCATAGTGATGGGGATAGAAAAGAGAGGAGAGGGAATCAAGAGTAAGGAGAGTGGAGATAATTAAATAAAGCCATCTCTGCAGGCACCAGGGATAGAGAAACATGGTATCGAATGTGATGTTCAGGCTGTTCGCAGGGGTTGTGGCTAGAAAATTAGGTTATATTATATTGAGGTTCAAGTATAGCCAATGAGATCCTAGATCCCATGCGCTCGATGTAACGGTATCACAAGCCTCTACCACCACTTCCCATCCTGTAAATAAAAGTAAAAAACAGAAGGAAGATGAAATGGAATGGTCAAACTAATTCTAGTACATATATAAGACCCAACCAACTCTAGAACGCCCAATGATTCCCCTGTCCCTAAATTTCATGAACCCCCCAAACCTTCACAATATCCCTTCAATCCCACCGCCCAATCCCCCATCCGATCCCTCAACTGCCCACCTACCGCCAACTTAATAACTGTAGCCAGAGGACCGCCAAATGTCCCGTTACTCACATATTCCGTGATGCCGTCCTCCGTCTCGATGAGTTCGATGGTGCGTTCCGTACGTAAGACCCAATCGGACCAGCCGTGCGCACGCCAAGATATCTTGTAGCCCTATTTCCCGCCTATTAGAATGAGATTTTCCTGGTTGAGAACCGTAGTATGACTGGGAAGAGGAAGAAGAAAGGGAGAAAGAAAGAAAGGGAAACAAATCAGCGATATATATATGTACTTTTCTCCCATCCCCCAGCGCCCCCACCTCTGTAATCCGCTCCACGCTATCCGTCACGGCCTGCGTGCCCTCCCCCTTCATCAGCGCATGGAAAGTCGCTTTCACGCCTACTACTAGTGTCGAACTGCCGTCATGGTCCGCCGGGTTTGCGGTCTCGCTGTAATCGAGCGTGACATAGGGGATGAAGCCCGTGTTCCATTGCGACCTTGGTAGTGGATTAGTTTTTGGTTCTGGTATGGTGATCTGAAGAGGGCAATGCATTGAAAGGAGAGGGAAAGGGAAACAAAAGGGGGGACAGTTACCATGTTGATGTATCAACGACAGCATTAAACACCGTAGATGGAGGGGCAGCAACGGTACAGGCGGAATACGTTGTAAACGTGCCGCCACGCCCATCGTTGGCGCTCTGCACTGGAGCCCGGAGGTCGGAGACCACGCCGGCAGCATGTTTACGGGTGGTCATGGTGAGGACGTGATGGTGGGATGTGTGGTTGAGATTGAGATTGAGATGTTTTGGGAAAGGCTTGGTGGTGGCTGGTGGCTGGTGGCTGGTGGGAGTTTCCCGATAGCGTGGGTTACATCCCACATCGGGCGCATGCTTTATTTTTATGGGGACGGTGGGGCTCGCTAATGTATAGGGGTTTCTCGAGGTTGTACGAAGCAAGGGAATATAAGACAGATGCGTAGACAATAGGGAATCAATGCTTCACCCTTTCCAAATTAAAGCCAATACCAACCATATTTTTATCGTGTTCTCACTGAATACAAAGACATTCTCAGTTCAGGTGCATGCTTGATTGTCTGTATAATACATCGCATGCTCTATGTCTATTAGCTTTATTCATAGAATTAACCCAGAACTTTTCCCTGTCTGCTCCCTTCATCTTCTGGACTTTGATATCATATCTACAAAAGGCTCATCGCTGCCGCAACAGCTGCCCATAGAACAACCATGCTGCCAATGCTAGCGCCCTGGGTTGCATCACCCTTCGGAGTTGGTGTAGCTGTCGCACTGGAACCCACAGAAGTAGAAAGCGAGTGCACCCCTGTCGTGTCCTGGGAATTGACGCACAGTGATGGAGAAGTAGTAGACCGAGAGTAAACAGTAGATCGAACAGAATTGGTGGTTGGATTCGTGGAGGAAGGATCAGAGGCGAACTCCGACTCCAGAGAAGAGACCATGGAAACGGGGAGGACAAGGGTGGCTGTTGTGGTCGGGAGAGTGAAAATAATCGTGGTGACTGGTACAGCAGCAATGCCAGAAGCCCAAGAGAGTAGGGCGCTGTCCGGGTTGCAGGCTCCAGGGGTGGACGTACCAAGTGCGTTGCAGGGAGTAGAGGTTGGGGTTTGGCGTGGTAGAAGTGGTGTCGTGGCGAAAGTTTGGAGTGGGAAGAGGAGGGCGGCGAGGAAAGTGAGGAAAAGGTTGAGATGCATCTTGGTGTCTGCGGTTGATTTGTGTTTGTAGTGAAAGAGAAAGACGAATTCGATTTGCGATTAGGGTTGAGAGGTTGAAGGAAATAAAGTCAGAAGCGGGAAAGAAAGATCGAGAAAGAAATTTGTTGTTGATTGGCGATTTGCTATTCACTCTCTAGGAGCAGGGTGCATGGCTGTATAACAGCTATTCACTTCAATGTGACAGCTTTTCCTCCGCCTTATCTACGGACCGTGAGCGTGGAGAATGTTCGTCGTTGACCATTGTTCGATCTGGCTACCTTTTTCAAAGCAGGCTTAGGCCCCTTTTTGAAAGGCTTCTTTTTGACGAGCACCTGCTCCGGGAAATCCTCACGAACATCTGCAAATGCTTCCTTGATACTTCCTCGCTCGAATTTTAGTTGATCGTCAGCAAGCTTAGCAAAATGCCGTTGCCATTCTGGATCTAATGGTGATCGTACTTCTCCAAATCTTTGCCAGACAGTAATTAAAATTGTGCATGCTCTGTCTACAACCCTTGCAGGACTTAGGATATCGACTTGATATTCTGTAAGGCATTTCCTGCATTGTTTCAGCCCCATGCATAATTTGCAAGCTCCGTTCTCTTCTCCGATATGGTTGAGGCGGCACCTCATATATTTTGTTAGACATTTCCTGCCATCTTGCCAATTTTGCAAATGACAACAAACAATTGGCGTGCATGTGCGTGGAAGCCGGACACATGGATCTGCAAGTAAGGTAATTTCATATTGAGTACGAAGGTGGAATGCATCTGAAACAATTCTCGGCATGAGCGATTTAACAATTTCATAACCATTGCCCTCCTCGAAGAACTCGGACTGTTCATTGACGAGATGCTGAGGGTTTCGTCCCAAACGATGGTGTTTCATCACCCAAGCAACACGAGCATAAGTATAACTTAGGCCGTGTAGCCGAGTAATCATGTTGGGGCCAGCGCATGACTTGAATTCAGCCCCGGCTGGGTTGAGGCTATGGAGTCTCTGACAGAAATGACACAAGATAAGGTGTGGAAAATCTCTGTCGAGAATTTGGAGGAAAGTGACCCGTTCTGCTTCCCAGGCTGTACGTGGAGTTAACACCAATGCATAGTCATCGGGTTCCCTCATAGATTGTAGATAGGCACGCGGTATTCGTTTCCCTTTCCTAAGCTCCACGAAGTATCTGGTTCCTACTCTGTTACACATGGTTTTGGAGGTAAGTGCTAGAGAAGCAGCAGAATAGGTTGGAAGGAGGTTAATGACCATAGAGAGTACTTCGTTGGGAAGATTGTCCAGCGGCTTAGATTTCGAAGAATGAGAATTCTCAACTGTGGCCAAAGGAGAGTTCACCATTATAGATAGGTCGATATTTCCAGGAGTTTCAGTGACATCCATCTTGGTCATATTTTGCCTCCTCGAGGAGGTTTTGGTAATTGTCGGATCGATCTGCAAAATGATGGGGTAGGAGGTGGTTGTGTGAGTGCGATGTTAGGTGGACGGAATTGTATATTGTCAGGAATAAAAACAAAAGGATTCGAACAGTTGAAGCAAAATAAAAGACATGACGTAACAGGAAGCTAATAGGATAGAAAACAATGAATTTCATCTTCGAGTTACCATTAGGTGTGATAGGATGGTTTTATAGCGCCACGCCTATGGAAGGAAGTGTCTGTATCAATAGCATAGCTGAATGGTGATGAGTTTGAGAAGTTAGCTATGGATTTCAAGAGAGGTTTTGAAGTAATACTACTGGAATGAGATATTTTGTTGCCTAGCTTCTAGCTATAGTCAAAATTGAGAAATGCGTCACAGAAACCTCTAGTTCACACATTTATTACAGCCTAAGTATATCTGTGCTCCATTGTATTATCTGTCTCACAATATCTTTATTTGACATTCACAGGCAAAATTCTCATAAGTCTTGCCTAGCACGAGCTGTAAGAGAAGTTGGGTAAAAGCCTGAGTTATGATACAGAAAGAGAATATACTCTTTTCATGCCATACTTGATCCCCAGCTCTGTCTTCTAGAACCTACCTAGTATCTGGCTTCATTTAGTGGCTCTCTAGTAGCACATTTTTAATGTCTCATGACTTGAACAATCACAAACAATACACTCTGCCATTAACAAAAAAAAAAAAAAAAAAAAAAAAAATTGTATATTTATAAAACTTTACCAATATAGAGAATTTGCACCGGGCATTTAATTACTCTATTAAATGTAACTGTTGGTAAACCTCAGGTAGGTTTGACGATTGCAATCATCAAGGGGTGAGAATTTATGTGCCTATAAGTGTATCATATAAAGTCTAAAGCTGGAAGGGATATGGGAGGAGGACCCCTTTATATACCCAAGAGGTGCCTCCTGGTGAATCCTACCGATTCACCAGCTAGCTCTTGTCAATCTCCCATATTCACCCATGGGGCCCAAAAGGGCAATGAGGGAGGCTATTTCTACCCATTCGACCAATATGACTCATATATTCCCACAGTAACAGTAAGTTACAAAAATATCATCCAATAAACCTCTTTTTTTTTTTTTTTTTTTGATTTGTTAGTCCGGAAAGCTGCAACCATTGTGTATCTCATAGAACAACAAAGTCAACAGCAGAATCAATGCTTCCTCCTTTTTCTTTCTTTCTTTCTTTCTTTCAATTTAAGCCCCTCTATGCCACTGACCTCCCTATATTCCCACTCTCCTAGAGAACTCTCTTGAAAGAAATACTAGAAAAACTGAACCACATTTCCTGTGCCATAGGTGGAAACCAATGCACTCAAGAGCCAAGCCGTATGAATACCTAATGTCTGCTCGCGGTGCTGGAGATGGAGCTCATATATACGGCAAGGTCTTTGCACCGGGTGAGAAGTGAGACTTTTCAGCAGGTGCTGCTGATATGAGTCTGCGATTGTGTTAGGCAACATTGCTGGTACAGTATGCCATGGTTTATTTGCGGTATAGAAACTGTGTGTTGTCTTTGAGGGAAGATAGGTTCAAGGGGATTTTTGGTAGCTGTTGAAAACAGCTTGGTCTTAAGACTTTTGATACTTTGAAAACAACAGTGCACAATTTTTTCTTTATTCGATCATGTAAAAGTTTATAGATTAGAAGAATAATATTCTTTAATTATTGTGTTCAGTAATATGTATTCTACTATTTATTGCTTCTTTGATGATGCTACTAAAGTTACAAGCCATGGCAATAAACAGGGTCGAAGTATGCCGTCCTTAGTGCATTAAATACTTTCATAGTAGCAAAATAATCCATCGCCTATACCGTCCCTAAAGCAATGAATATAGTCACATAATACCAAAATGCCCATACCCAAACCTCTATATGTGCAAGTTAACCTTTAACTCTCAAACCTCAACCAATAGCCAATAAACTTGCAAAGCCTTCTAGACTTGCACCCATAATACCCACAATCTCAAAAACATGCTCGCCCCTGAAAACCTGTGCCCACAGTCTTATAATCGCCACGCTAAGTTTCCTAATTTTCGTTGCACGACTCTCTTGAATCTCGTTGATTTTGGATTCAAAGGAGATAGCTAAATCGGTTTCATCGACGATTTCTTTGACTATTTTAAGCAGGCCCCTCTCATCGACTGTAAGTTCATTGGTCGACGACATGGTTTCGAGCCATTTGCCTGCGTTTACTTAGTCGGGATACAGGGAAAGGAGGGGAGAAGCTTACTGAGAAGGAATGCACACTCAAGGTTGTAGAGACAGTTTTGAATACTCCACGAGTATGTCTCAGTGCGAGCTACGAAAGCAATCCCTCTTCTCACAGGCACTGAAAGAGCGTGTGCCGATTGTGCAACAGCATGAAGAAGATCAGGGCTTCGCTTCAGGAATGGGAAGTCCTTGAATGCCCGAGAATTTTTTGATGGATCTCGGGTATCAAGTTGACGACATGGTTTGAGATCAACATTTAGTCGGATAGTTGCGAGCCGTAGTAATGCAGTAGCATTAGATATCATGGGGCCACTTTCAATACTACCCTCCGAGTTTTGCTGCCAGGATTCGAGAGCCCGGTGTACTGTATCGATGTCTTCTGGTTTCAGACCACTGTTACTCGTACTTGGTATACCCCATAGTGATGACTTCCGAAGAAAGTATATGTGCTGAATAATGGCGTTTATAAGGACATAGTTTCCGAAAGACGAGATTGGAGGATTAGGAGTGCTGTCATCAGTGTTTGCGAAAAGTCTCGCAAAGGCGTCTTGGAAAAGAACATCCGCTGGAGGACTGACACGGCGCGTCTCGATCCAATTGGCGGCATTATTAGCTTGCCACTCTTTAGTAGAGCAAGGTAAAAGTAACTGAAGTTCTGAACTGAGGATTGATGGGGCCATATCGTATACGACGCAATGAAGGTTGGAAAAGCAATAAATAATAGCTTTGGTACGTTTCTTACTTTCGAGCCGAATCCATGTTTCCCAAATAACATTCTCGACTGATGTACAGCTTTTCACGGATCCTTCTTCGCCCAAGAGGAGTGATAGATGACTTCGCAAAGATAGGGCATCTCGGAGTAGTCCACGAGGACCCCATGTTCCAATGGCCATAAGAACAAACAATGCTTGTATGCTATATAGTCGATCCTGAGAACTATCAAGACTAGGGATATATTAATTAAAGGCTACATGCTCGACAATACTAAAGGAAGTGAAGGATTAAGGAAGCATATCGCTGAAAGATGACCCCACCTTCCCGTTTCTTTTAGAGCGAGAATGTTGAGGCGAGGAGTGAATACTTACACTGAACTGCCTTGGACAGCAGCGCCTTGGCCATCAGCACTCAGTGGTGACGAAGCTCCAAGCGAGCCTGATCGGAGTGTTGAAGGAGTCGAAATTTCAGCTTGAGGATTGCATCTTCGGCGCAACTGCTCCATTGCCACAGCCTTTGCAGAGTACCATAATTGATCACTACGATGCCTTTCAAATCGGTATTGTGCACCAGCGGCAGCAAGCGCCAGTAGAAGCTCCGGTGCACAATTTACTGGCTTGAACGTGGGGATATGAATGAAAGGCATATGATCATGGAAGCCTTCAAAATATCCATCGAGATATCGTGATAACGTATTTCGTAGCGGGAGGGAGAAGCCAGCTGGTAAGGCACTAGAGAAACTGTCCAGCTTGCTTTGAATGTGAGAATAATCTGGTGGGGATATTCTCCAGAATGATTTGAATCCACTTTCTTCGAATGCTTGAGAGATGCCTGAGGTTTCCTCGGATTGCAGAAATGGCAGTTGAGAACTCAATCTTGAAGTATGCTCCTCTGGTCCACCTAGTATAGAACTGTAGTCTTCCAATTGTTCGTTATCTTCCATCGTCGTATCTTCATCCTGTTCCTCATCATCGGAGACCTCAAGATCTTCTTCTTCATGGTTTCGAGTTGAAGACCGAGTAGTCATATATGCCGAATTACTACTGAATGGATCCGAAACCCTGCGATTCTCAGTATCTGGCTCTGTAGTATATGCAGACGTTCTCATCAACAACATATTATCTGTTAACCTGTCCACTCCACCAATTCTTCGAGGATCTTGGGGCGACTGTGTTCCGGCACTATTCGCATCAATAGGAGAGAGTATGGAAGTTGAATGATTATTTGCATATTGAGATAATTCATCTGGGTGAACCTGGCGCAAATGTCGCGATATGCGATCCCTAGATGGAGATTAGTTATGTTGGTGGATCTTGATTAAGTGCAACTCACTTCCTCGTAAAAGCTTTACCACACAGTGGGCAGTGGTATGAAGTTTCTTGCATGTGTATACGAGAGAGGATATTGTCGGGGATAGGTAAGATGTTTGGGTTGTGATTTCTGGCCGGTTCAAGCACCCTCGCAACCTCACTCGAGTGGACTTGTCGTATATGCCGGCTTACACGATCGCTATTATTAAAGCTTAGTAAAATGAAATAAACGTCGGGTCTATGGGGTCATGCCTCCTTTGAAATGCCTTCCCACACAATGGGCAACTGTAAGGCGTTTCATTGGTGTGTATGCGTTCATGGCGACTACGAGGAATTGTTAGAGGGGCAGTGTCGCATTGAATGTAGGACTAGCTACCGAGCAGTTTCCGCTCTGTTGAAGGCCTTGCCACAGAAGCGGCATAATTTAGAGCCAGGTATTCGCTCAGGACTGGCCCCGTCGACCACAATCGTGGCATTCTCTTCGGCAGACATGCTGAGGTTTGGAGACTTGGAGATATGAACTTCCGCATTCGCGGCAACAGTTCAACCTTGCCCGCCGTCTTAGTCAGCATTTTAATCTTCAGCCTCGCGCCAAAATAGGCTAGCGCAAAACGGAAAGTAGGTAGTTAGTCTCACTACCAAACCTACAAACTCTCAGGGAAAATTATCTTCAAGTATCTTTCGATACGTGTAATTTAATTGCATAGTAGTTACATCAAACATGCTCTTTTGAGCTGGTATTACTCGCATCTTCTCCCACTGTCGAAGCATTTAAATCCCCAACAACCTGCTGCAAAGCACATTGGAAACCGACATCTACGAGATGTCATTGTTTCAACACCCCAACGCCACCAATCCAGATGTTCAACGTATTTTACGTTCCATAGAATCCCACCTGCATTCGTCATACATAGGGACCAGCCTGGTTTTCGTCGTCTTCTAAATATCCTCCCCAATTCATGATATCGTACTGTATATTTTAAAGGATTGTCTCTAGAACTGCTCATCATGCCGAGTTTCTCTAGGCTGTGGCGTACCCCACAACGCGTTGTGTACACCAGGTGCTGCATCATCAGGCCTCATCGGGCGACTTGAGTTCGCCCATTGCTCCGATGGTCGGGGCGCTTGTCTTCTTTCTTGTCTCTTTTGATCCAAGTAGTTTTGAGGTTGCGGCGGTACGTAAGGAGGACCTTGAAGGGCCTGACTCTGATAGGGGCTTGAATCGCTTACAGCCATGCCAATATCGCTCTGTTGGTTCTCCTGTCTTCGCACAGCTCCTGGTGTTGGATTTCTGCCTACTAAGCGATCAGGACTTGTATTCGGGGACTCATATCGTGTTCCCCCCGAACTAATATCCTGCCCATTTGAGTCGTAACGTTGGCGCGCGGGTATATATCCGGAACCACCCGGATTGAGGGGATTCGGCTGAGCGTGAGCAATTAGTCCTGCTCCTTCATCATCAGCTCTCCCACCTTGGATTGGCATGCCGAATTTGCTTCGACGGAATTCGTTGGCGATTGGTAGTCCTTCAGTTCCTTTATATGAGTGATCCTCCATGTGAGTAGGTTCAAGACTCATATCATTCTCACTGCCAGGTATATGTGCAGCCTTATATGATTCGTCATTCTCCCGGTGTTTGACGCCGATAAATAGCCATCGCATTCCACGGGCAAATCCTTTGACCAGATCCCAGGGATTCATGGCATCTATAATGGCTTTGTATCCGAGAAAGCCGCCCTGTTTAGGCCCCAAGGCGTTCATTCCAGGGTCGTGCATATCGGTGGGAGAAAGAGGGTATTTTGAAGATTGATCTGATCTTGAATACGGCTGCCAAGGGAAGGCAAACTGATGGAGAACCGAGAATATAGCCATCTCAATACAAACTAATAGAGCTGGGATCCCCTCTACTAAATCCGGGTATGCGATATGGGCCGTAGGTGTTATGATGTTGAAAGACGGGGAGGTGAGGAAGCTGAGGAGGAAACTTTGCCAGAATGAAAGGAAAATGACCAGTTTGATGGCTAAGATCTTCATGAATGGTGAATGAGGGGCGAGATCGTGTCGGAGCTGGTAATAGAACTGAATGAGACAGAACATGGCAATTGTTACTGCAACACCTTCGATAACGAGGATCTGGATTGATTAGTCCGTATTTTTGATGTGCCCGTGACTGCGACTTACCCAGATGTGTGCAAATACGGGAGAATTCGAGGACTGGCAGTATCTTCCCAGGTATTGCGCGACCACTGCAGAGATAGTCATTGCTACTCTGATGAAGCAATATTGGTAAACGCCACTCCAGATGATATTAAACCATGTGAGTCCACTTCGTGGTGTCCTCCAAGGACCACGCTCCCCGCCGCAGCAATTCTTGAACCAGCTGAGGGGTAATACCCATCCCAACGGCTGGATACCTCGGAAATATGCCTTTTGATCGTGGAGTGTAGGAGCAATGTAATGGCATAGAAGGGCAAAGAAGGAGGCGATAGCGAAAGCTTCATAGCAATCAGATATGACAGAGAAATATATAGAATGCCAGTAAAACCACACCGACAGGAAGGAAGCTACTGCGTAGACGGGAATCATGAACAGGATGCGTATTATACTGGTCGAAATTAGCAGAAGAAGAGGAGACGGATAGTTGGGGGCTTGGGGGTCTGATTCGATCGAGGAGAAGGGGATATGGGAACATACTGTTGCTGCTCGTTCGGTTTGGTATAATGGATGGCGTGCATGAATATCAGATAGAAGGAGAAGAGAACGGCAATCAGGGAGCACGCTGCGGCTACAATCAACGCCAGTGTGTGAAAGGTCATGCTCCCGACCAACGCGGCCTCCGAATCGCCAACTACCACCCGTCAGTATATCCTCATCTCGTGTACGGAAGGGAGACGATACGCACTCCTCATGTCGTCGAGCGTCGCATTACAAGTGGTGTTGATCATATTCGCGGTTGTTGGTCATCCGCAGACCAGCGCACCCTCCTCAACAGACTCTTCTATTCCTTCCCAGTATCTCGTATCTCGTCCTTACGCCGACACTCTCTTCGCTCCTCCTCACGGGTCTTCGTAGTGTGCAGAAGTGGTGTTTTCTTGGTCTTCGATCGGGGTTGAGGTTTCGAGGGATGATGCAGCCCCAATCTCTCACCCAAGGGATCAGCCGCTATGTATTGTATCAAACGCAGATCGTCACACCCCTAATAATGCTGTGGCCGTGAGTCGTCGCGCGTGGGTGGAATGGGGGTCGCAGGTATGAAGTGGTGGTTGAGGTGGACAAAGGAGATGGTGTGGAAGGTGTTGTTCTCTGGCCGGGTGATGTTCCTGAGCGTCTGCTGAAAGGCTTGTCATTGCCCAACCCGCTTCGGTGGCCGTGGCTGGTTGGTCCCGCAACGCCCTACGGTGACGAACGCGCGGAAAGCTGGCAGGGGGCGCAGCTCAAAGAGGTGTTTCTGATTCGAAGGCCTGTTGATTCACTCCGACCGGTACTGCAAAGCGACCGGCACTGCCACTTTGTTATTGCTGTTCTTGTATTGCTCTGGTTATTCTTCTTCTTTACGTTTTCAATATCTTTGTTACCACACATCTACTGGCTATTGCTGTTTGGCCTCCTTGGCAGCCCAGAGCAGAAAGCTTGCGAAAGCTTAGTACGTGCGTGTACTTGGACGGACTTCGTATTATGATTGCCTTCGTATGATCTACTGTACCTCCTCCCTCCGATCGCATGCACTGCCCAAAAGTTCGTATTGTGATTCCACGCAACTCTGACCTACATACCTACTACTACCTTCGTACGGAACCTAAACCTCGGCATGGCTTGTTGTGAGTACCGCACATCCCCAGATGAAAGTAACTACATCCATATTGACAAATAATGCTTGATCCAAAACAGCACAGTCTAAGAAAGAAAAAGAGCGCATTGAAAGGCTTCTGCAGGCCAAGGTATCCTGGTGTCATGATGAAACGATGGGAGTTTGTATCCCAGTCACGTGAAGCATCACATACATGCTTGAGCTATTGGCAATTCAGATGGCATTCAAACGAAGCTTTATTGATCTTGGATTTAGTTTTCCATTTCGACCACGGTATTAGTTGCTTGCCATCGCTAGCAGTCGAGACGGATGAGGATATTGGCACTTTCCCGTCCTGGAAAGCCGCTTTGCGAAAACTGGAAGGTCAAAAAGGGCCACAGAGGTTTATTGGTAGACCAATTTCATGGTCCTCGGTCCAATTTGGTTCGTCGAAGTTGCTGGTATTGTCATCTGGTGACCTGTTGTCAAAGGTGCAATTGCTGTTACTTCATTCCAGTAAATATCTTCATACTTGAAACTTCAAGAACCAATTGCAGCAGCATGCCGCAGACTGTTAAGTACTGCGCGACTCGGACAGGCAAGGTGATGAACCGGAATTTGAATGAGAATAGTTTACGCCTTTTTGGAAAAAGGAGATTTTTTATATTGCGATAGGTATGTTCAAAAGCTTGTGGCAATTGAGTGAATGGCTTCAGGGATGGATGACTGTGAATAAGACCATTTCCCGTTCGGAACCTAAAAGGATGTAGCAAGTGAATTCCATGGATCCCTTTAGTGAAGTTGTATTGCAAGTATTTAAGATGATGTAGAATGGAAACCCGTACTGTTTAATTAATATCCAAGGTGTGGGAATGGACTTAGCCACTCCTTAGTTTAATCCAAGCTCGCATAGTTGCCTTTATATTTAGTAGGATTTGAAAAGATCTATAAATGAACTCAGGCTATTTTCTTTTGTTGTCAGCATGAACTCTATTGCCAAATTCATCCTCACTGTCAATTCACCTCTACCTCAACCCCCTTTGTGCGCCCCATCACAGAAACAAGTAAAATGTACATAAGAAAAGTTTCTTTTCTGCCACAAACAGTTGTTTTATACCTTAATTATGGGCAAGCTTTGTGGTTGGTCGGGGCTGAATTTACTCTAAGTATTTGTCAAGATTCTAACATCTTAAGAAGATCCTTAAATACCTATCCCCTACAAAAGCAAAAGAACAGGGATTCATTACCGTATAAGTATAAGCATATAGAAAATATCTCGCTTCGCACCTCACCCTTCTATAAATTCTCCAATTCTGAATTTCTTACATCTTTACAACAAACATGCAACCGATCAATTACATTCTAGGAGTCCGATAAAAATTGTGGCGATGATTTTTCACGGCTTTGAAGAGAATTGTTTATCAAATTTCACGTTACAGCCACAGCTAATTGATATTAATTAGATATACTGATTACTAGAAATCCACCAAATTACTATCACTATTTATATTATTGTTACCAACAGATTTTTTTGGGATAATTTTCAAATTTAAAATGAAACAGTTTCGGGCAGAAAATATATGCAAAAAAAGACCCTGTGTAAGGACTTGCGAGGTAGAAAAGGTGATCTATTGCTAAGTGGGCGATAGGCGCCTTATATAGAGCTGATAAGTCAGCAAAAAGCTAGGCAAATAAGGCTCTAAAGCTACAAAAAAATGCCTTAGGCATTAATACCATGATAGTTTGCTATTATTTTCTAGGACAAAATTCCAGAAACTGATCTAAAATACAAAATGAGAGCTAGGGTCCAGAAACTGCAACTAGGAAAGAACAAAACATAAATTAGAATGTCAAGAGTTTGAGAATTAGCTCGAAAACTCTCAGCACGGCATTTAACCGCATTTAACCACAACATAAAAATACAACTAATTGTAATTCACTTTTTCAAGCAAAATATACTTGGTAAACACCCGAATTCTTATCTGTTGGTAACCCTCAGGGATGATTGCAATCAATGCGTTGAGACGTAATCGTGTTCATATATCTTATTAAGTCTAAAGCTGGAAGAGATTGGGAGGGGAGGACCCCTTATATACCCAAAGAGGTGCCTCCTGGTGAATCCTATTGATTCACCAGCTATCCCTTGTCAATCTCTCATATTCACCCATAGAGCCCAAAGGGGCAATATGTGAGACTATTCCCACATATGCCCCGAGGTTGACTCATTGTACTCCCATGGGTAGAGTTGCCCTTTATAACCCGAAATATATTCCCACATTATCTTTCCACATAAAACCTCTCTATAAATTCTCTATTTCACTCCTCTCTCGCTCTTTACCAAAAATGTTGCCAAGCATAAAGATTTCATGGTTTCTAAGTCGGGTCCTATCATTTTACAGAGAATGTGTTGGTGTTATGTTTATCAAAATCACCAGTTAAGGGATTCCTTGCCGAATTAGCTTGTAGTGCAAACTTCACACGACAAATTATGTTGGCAGAAAATGCTGTCAATTGTATTTTTATTATCATTCATATTTAATGTTCTGTTGAAGTTTAATTTAAAGAATCATGGTTTATGTCGGAAGCCCGGGGGTGGCTATACTTTCACTACTGGGTACGGATCAATTCGATTAATTAATTATACTCGTTATAGTGGTTGGATAATCTTGTATTAGAAATAATCTAGATAGGAGCAGGGCAGTAGATATAGGCAAGATATTGCTGTCCGCCACCGCCTCCCAAAGCGGTACCGAGGATTGACCGAACCCTTAGGGTTAGGTCAACCCTGTGGGACCGCACTTGAGTCTAGCTAATATGACTACCAACAGTTTAAGATATTTTTTTTAACTTTGTCCAGATAGCGTTGTAAACAAAAAGATAATAAATACTCTTATTCATCGATACAGCTGTAAATCTAACACGAGATTTGAAAATTTTTTCAAGTTTTTGAAATAACTTCCTATAAACTTATTTATAGATATCCCTCAATAAATATTAAAAAGTGCAACTTTGGGCAAGGGGCTTTTGTTGTCAATCCTTTAAACAATTTCCATATTATATTAAATCTTGAGAATTAGGAAACACATATAGATAATTACAAGTAAACAAAAACATATATAAAGAGGGAGAGAGCAGAGAGGAATAAATAAGGAGGCGCGCTACCCTCCATTTGTGATTGTGAACATAACAATATGGGTCATAAGAATCTACTTCGGCCGTGGGGATAATATAGGTCCACTCGGACATAAGTGTGAATAGCTTCACTTATATCCTTTTTGGGCACCCTAACTAATTTGGTGTGATTCATTAGGATTCACTGGGAGGCACCGCTGGGGTACTCAAGGTGCCCCTCCTCCCACTTCTCTTCTTCAGACTTGATAAAACAATACAATCGAAAATGTGAATAAGACTAAACTCATGTCCGTACAAACAATAGGCGGTCTTATAGAAATGAGAGGTTGATATGAATAAACATTACTAGTTTGTAGAAAAGAATTATGTTTCAGGTTCCTATGGCGGTGGATTTGAGAGAACAAATATAAAATAAATAAAATATGAAGCATTTTTGTTGTCAACTTAGTTTTGTCACTAAATCCTAATATGTTTTCATATTGTTCCAACTTGAGAGAACTGAGTAAAAATGCCGTTAAAAATGAAGTTGAGTGGAGATTGTAAAGGGAAATAAGAGAGGTGGAAAAGCAGGAAAAAGAGAAAGCAAGTACTACAATACCTTTCCAGCTTTGTATGCTAATTGATATATTGAGTAGAGTTTCTTCGTAATATATATACCCTGATTTTACGGCGTTTTGTAGGTACACTAAACTCAAGACACAAAAACTTGAGATTCTATTACTTGCCCTTGCCTTGAATTATAAATATCCCACCACTTATCATAAGCCTTAAACCCTATACTGACAAAAGTATATATAGAGCAAAATAAAGGTTTTTGCTATATTTGTTGATAAGCCTCTGGTTTGCTAGGGGACGTAATGTAAATTAAATACAAAGATTGTATCACGGTTTTATCAACTAAATGGAACATATATTTCTTTCCTGCCGCCTTTCCCCTAACCGCCCACATCAACATCAAAGTATCTGCTTTCTTATTTAATTCAGTACCAGCACCAAATCTATCTGGAAAATGAAAGTTTACAATCTTCTTTGGCGAGTCTGAGTAAAATTACTATTAAAATCAATCAACACTCTTTTATTCTAAACATTTCTAAGTCCATATTGTAATGCAAGGTTCAAGTAGGAGGAAGAAATGGCTAGTAGAAATAGTTGCTGTCATTTTTATTTTTATTATCAATTGTCGGAGCACGGGAATTGCTTTGATATTGGGCACATATCCTAATTGCTAGGGTATGCCTTATATCGTTGGTAAACTCTTAGCAAGAGCTAATAGAATCAAAGCAGTCACGCCGGGTGCCATGCCCGGTTGGAGACACTTCAACGATCTATCTGCTTTTGACTTTTTCGTAATCCGTGTTCTTATTTGTACGTACGAGACTGATCAGTGTCGAAGCTCGGGTATCGCTTTGATATCAATTAAATATTTTTAATATCAATCTTGTACAAGAAAAAAATCTCCGAAAAAACCGAAGGTAAGTCAGTGAATCAGAAGAAAAGAAAGCAATATCGAAAAACCCTGTGGGAATATATATGAGTCACATGGGTTGACTTCGGTCCATGAGAATATTATGGGTCCCATAATGGGGCATAAGTGGGAATAGCTTCACTTATTGCCTCTTTAGGCCCCATGGGTGAATATATGGGGGTTCATAAGGGCTAGCTAGTAAATCAATAGGATTCACCAGGAGGCACCCCTTAGGGTACATAAAGGGGTCCTCCTCCCACTTCTCTTCTGGCCCTAGACTCAATACAATACGTTCTACACAGTATTGATTCTCACCTCTTATTGATTATTATCACCACCTTGGTGATACCAACAAACCCCAAAACTAAAATCGATAATTAGTGGTGCTGCCTATATCCTGTTTTCAGCCCTAGATTTCTTTGATAACTATTAGGAAGATTACATACATTGACAAGGCCATTCGCTGAATTCAATTCGAACTATATAACTGTGAAAATCTCATAATTTGCGTTCCTGTACCTTTACATTGCTGTTTCCATTCTAGGCAACTCTCTTTCAAGCACTGGCTCAGCATTATAAATATTGAAATCCAATTCTTCTTCTCCATATGGATCCATATATGACCAATGTGCCCAACCCAGCCGATCCGCTCATAGAATCTGGAAAATCTAATTGAACGTCGAAATAATATGGAGCAAAAGTATAGGCATAAGGGAAATTATCGACCCGGCGAATGTAAAAATGACATTCTTCATCCTCATCTGGTGGTATACTCCTTAGAGTACAAAATTACTAATTCCTCTGCGGAACGACGTCAGGCATAAATACACAAAATCTGTTCTACTTAGGTTCTAGAAACGCCCAAAGTCTGCCATAAGAAAGATCTGGATTTTCTGGATCTTCCGAAATCGATTTGTCTGTTCGGAGACAGTGGATCTCCAAAAACTCCCCTGTAAATCAGTCCAGTGATAGTTTGTGCTAAGATAGTCAAGTAGCCACTAGTGATTTGACTTGTTAGATCACCTGTCCGATATGTACACTGGAGATCGATTATCTTACACGTGGTCTCGGATGTCCACCAAGCAATTGGATTTACAAAACTGACCGTCCGAATACAGAACATCAGGTCCAAGAGGGTGCCACATAAATATCAGATCTCCTAGTACCGCCACGACTATACCACCAAAATATTCCATGTGCTGCACGATGGGCGAAGGTTTGGATGCTACCTATATATGTTTCTACTCTGAACTTCCTGAAGTTTCTCAACTAGCCCATATATTGGCACTAGACGATCAGTATCCTTAGTCAATAATCGGGAAGAACAACTACTGATTATTGATTTCTACGAGTCAATCATTAATAATGGCTTATGCCACTCCATTCTACCATTTTTACTCTTGAATAAAGTGCATTAAGAGAATAGAAGGGACAAATAAAACCGCATTGATAGGTTGATGAGCTGCAATCCCATATGAACCCTTCTTGAGCGTAGTGAGATATTCGAGGCGACAGGATCTGTTCCTAGTCCATGCTCGCCTAGACAACGGAGAAATGACGAGGGGCATCATGTATCGTATATCATTATGGGCTTGCAATTTAGGTTTAATATAAGCGCTTCTGCGCCGGGATTCATCATTTCCTATCTCGAGTTTCATATAATCTTTGAGCTTTGTATTCTGGATGAATTCTTCCTTCCAATCACGAATCTCGTCCTAGACTATACACAAAGAATCAATCCACAAATACAGAACTCCGAGCTCTCGGGGGAAAAAATTATAGAATCCTGGAAGGCCCGGGAAAGATCGTTCCATGAGATATGAGACAACCTTTACTTTAAAGATCCAGTCGTTGTAGTGAACATGGAATTATTTCCCCAGCAGCGACTTAAAGCCATATATGGAGCAGTTTCACCACCAATCTCTAACAAGTGAAGCCCACGAGGCTATACTTAAGTCAGCTGATAATACTAAATGTGCTCATCGGACGAAGCTCCTCGGGAAACCTGTACTTGCCGAATAATTACGACAGACGGGAAATACAGTACACTCATCTCGAATACCTAATTATGTTATAAGGGGTCGTCTGAGGGAAATAATAACTGGTACCCTTAATAGGGAAAGGTCTGTAAATATAACTAACACTGATTAACGAATAATCCAATATCCATCCAGCCCCAAATTCCCGTGCTATAGTGCTGAGTAGATTCGTTCTACCTTAGAACAACCATGTGTGATCTCCTCTATACATATCGTCTTCATTGACATCTCTAGATTTGACACATCCACTGTATATAATTCCGCACATCATACACCCATCATCTGCAGCATTTTTAAGTCGATCTAAGCTTATTTCAAATACTCGTTCTAGAGACTGCTCTTCACTTGCTGTATAGGCGGAACCAGGAACTTTGCATCCTTCCATTTCTTAGCCTCAATGCAAAGCATTCGTGTTACAATTGATATGAAACTTAGCACAAACGCACGGTTTATAAGAGTCCATGACTTTGTTGATATAAAAAGGACTTGAATTCATGGCAGCCAGAAAAGAAGGGAATCTCAAAGCCACATATTCTTTCTAGGACAAGTTGCCAGCAAACCCATGGTTGCACGATCATCGCCACATTGATACGCAGCAGCTTTCACGAAAATGCAAACCAAGCAATTTGTTCCACTTGGAGAAACTCCACTCGAGGGTTGAAAACATGATGTCGTGGTAAGAGATCGGCACTTGCCAAAGGGTCATTTGAACAAACTTTCGGAATCAGTCTCAACTTTGAAGCTGACGAAGACGAAATTGATGAGAGAGTTGAGGAGAAGAAAGCAAGGAGGTAAATTGCTGCCAAAGTAAGTCACCGCAGGAGAGTATTTACATGATAAATAATGGGTTTGGAAGAATCTTATTAAACACGCCCCCTATTCCCTGACAGCTTGTCGTGACGAGGAAGATGCACGTGACAAAGTCACTCCACTTGCTGCCTCAGCCCGTAATTTCCCCTGAAATCAACAACGACGAATTCTTCACCAGACCATCATCAACAATCCTCGGACTGCTTATTACTACACGTAGGGATGTAATCTTACTCGTTACTGTGTTAAGACTCATACATTCAAGCAATACGCAGCATGATTTCAGAATCTCCCCTAACTTAAGACCAGACCTGCAAGATCTTCTCCGAGAGATGGATTTTAACAATAGAACGGCTTAGTACAAAGAGGAGGGTAATATTGCCACAAGAAAGAAACGAAGCAAGGTCATCATTGGGTTTTGAGAATAAGTGATGTATGAGAGTCTTACCAGTGTGGACAACAATCACGAGACTAAACCCCCAAAGAGGGATATTCATCGGCAATGAAAATATCCTATTTATTCCTCACATAATAACCCCTCTCTTTATTTCCATTCCATCATACTCCACAATCCGTCTCTGCATCTCTCAGTCCCACGGCTCGGTGTAACTCCGATTACAAGGACTGAGATTTTCAAGTCTTGGTCTTTACCGTATATCGAGTGGCTGGCAGCAATTAGCCTCACGATCCAGCCTCACTCTTCCCTTCCCGGTGCAGCAATCTTGCAGTATCTCCGTGTCTATTCCTGCACATTTCCCCACCTTCATGCACCATCTCGTACCATGTCGTCAAAGCCCACGTTCACCATTGTACATGCACTACTTCGGTATCTCTCTCACCTTACCTGACTCGTACACTATCTCATACCGTATTTGGACTGCCGGACCACGTTGCGAGCGATCCCCACTCATTTCCGCCACGGATCATCTTCCTAAGTCTATACATTGAGCTTGTAGAACACCGGTAAGAAGCCTTACCATGCTCATATATTATGAATTATGCTTAGCGGCAGATTATCTCGATTCGACCTGACCTATCTCTCAACTCGATCGACCTTCATTTCTATTTCAAGCCTGATCATATATGCAGCAGCGTAAAGAGCGGTTTGGAAGTCGTAGAACCTCGGGAACAAGCCTTACCATGTGTTCTGCATTCCGCAATACGGCACATCATCTAGATCCGGAACCCCTGTACTCGACTCAACTCATCTGAATGGGACATGTCTCCCTCACTCTCACTGCAAACACTCCAACGAAATAACGACACACCCATTATCTTCGTGAAGCCGCCCCATTCAAGACATGCGTGCAGGCGGTAAAGCCTTCGTCTTCCCTCCTCCCTCTCTCAGACCGTATTAATGCTTGTTACCATATCAAGCTTCATCATTTACATTGATCGGTACTGCATGCTTTGTATAACGGTGGTACCTCGCCTTCCTCGCATGCCATGCATTCACGCGGTAGATCATCTATCGAAACTACGACTATGTGGCTGAGTACTCAACATCTATTCCTCGGCGACCTCATCCTCATCCTCATCCCTAAACCCGCCATTCTCTCTCCATTCTTCCTTCCCTTGATTACCCTCTCCCTTCCTTCCCCCCCTCCACCCCAAATCTTTTCAATACCCCCATCCCTAACACTCAGCTTCTCTCCACAACTCTTCCCTTTACCACCGCCACTACCTCTAACACAAAACCCCACCCCCATCAGCAGCAACCGTATACGAGGGCTTGACGGGCACGCGCATCTCGATGCAGGAGAGAAAGCCATGTGTTTATGTAGCAAGCCATGTGTCTGTGTAATAAGCTATGCGCTTGTATGTGTGTAATCTTTGCGGCCGAGCGGTTGCACAAGGAAACGGTCAGAAGGGTACTGGTTTGGTTTGGTTTGATTAGGTCAGGTGAGGTGAGGTTATGCGCAGAATGAGGGTGGGGGGGAGGGGATGGGATGTGTGCTGGATGGGCTTGATGGTCGATTGATGTGTGTGATTTGGGGGTCGAGTCGAGTTAAGTGAAGAATGGGTAAAGGATAGAGGATAGAGGTAGGGTAGGGTAGGCAAAAGTCATCAGGGGGTTGGGAATAGCGTCATTTAGAACAACAACGTAAGAAGATGAGAAATCATCCTTTATGTATTTCCTTCATCCATCCATCCATCCACGTATTCACATATTCATTCATCAATCCAGATATTTATTATTATCATTCATTATTCATTACTCATCCCCCCCTTTTTTTAAAAAAAAAACCCCCCTTCCTATCCCCTTCTATTTCATTAACTCCTCCCCCATTTTCATCAATTCATCCATCC